>CAUDMG010002538.1:10900478-10932978 GCA_958450375.1 Homarus gammarus
ATGGCGTGGTTTCAGCACTTAAGGGTCACAAACGTTACTGCCGATGGCGGGATTGTATTTGCGCAAAGTGCACGCTAATAGCGGAGCGGCAGCGGGTGATGGCAGCGCAGGTGGCGCTCCGGCGGCAGCAAGCGCAGGAGGAGAACGAGGTGCGCGACCTGTCTTTACTGTACCGCTCACCCGTCACCTCCGGCAGCAGCAGCAACGGCAGCCCTGCCACGTCCGCCGCTCCCGGAGGTGGCGGTCCTAACCCCGCCCCGCCAGGCCCCGCCGAGCCCTTCACACCCGAAATGTTGCTGCCACCACACCTGGCTCTCTCCATCTCCCTCCAACAACACCAACACCACCACCACCAGCGACCCATCTACACCTCCCCGTCTTCCTCCTCCTCCGACCAGTTGTCTCCAGGTGAGTGCAAATTGCTGTAGGTGAGGCCCTCAGGTGGCACCACACTCAGGCCCTCAGGTGGCACCACACTCAGGCCCTTAGTTAGCACCACACTCAGGCCCTTAGTTAGCACCACATTCAGGCCCTCATGTGGCACCACACTCAGGCCCTCAGGTGGCACCACACTCAGGCCCTCAGGTGGCACCACACTCAGGCCCTCAGGTGGCACCACACTCAGGCCCTCAGGTGGCACCACACTCAGGCCCTCAGGTAGCACCACACTCAGGCCCTCAGGTAGCACCACACTCAGGCCCTCATGTGGCACCACACTCAGGCCCTCAGGTAGCACCACACTCAGGCCCTCAGGTAGCACCACACTCAGGCCCTCATGTGGCACCACACTCAGGCCCTCAGGTAGCACCACACTCAGGCCCTCAGGTAGCACCACACTCAGGCCCTCATGTGGCACCACACTCAGGCCCTCAGGTGGTACCACACTCAGGCCGTCAGGTGGCACCACACTCAGGCCCTCAGGTAGCACCACACTCAGGCCCTCAGGTGGCACCACACTCAGGCCCTCAGGGAGCACCACACTCAGGCCCTCAGGTGGCACCACACTCAGGCCCTCAGGGAGCACCACACTCAGGCCCTCAGGTGGCACCACACTCAGGCCCTTAGGTAGCACCACACTCAGGCCCTCAGGTAGCACCACACTCAGGCCCTCATGTGGCACCACACTCAGGCCCTCAGGTAGCACCACACTCAGGCCCTCAGGTAGCACCACACTCAGGCCCTCATGTGGCACCACACTCAGGCCCTCAGGTAGCACCACACTCAGGCCCTCAGGTAGCACCACACTCAGGCCCTCATGTGGCACCACACTCAGGCCCTCAGGTGGTACCACACTCAGGCCGTCAGGTGGCACCACACTCAGGCCCTCAGGGAGCACCACACTCAGACCCTCAGGTAGCACCACACTCAGGCCCTCTAGCACCACACTCAGGCCCTCAGGGAGCACCACACTCAGGCCCTCAGGTGGCATCACACTCAGGCCCTCAGGTAGCACCACACTCAGGCCCTCAGGTGGCACCACACTCAGACCCTCAGGTAGCACCACACTCAGACCCTCAGGTGGCACCACACTCAGACCCTCAGGTAGCACCACACTCAGACCCTCAGGTAGCACCACACTCAGGCCCTCTAACACCACACTCAGACCCTCAGGGAGCACCACACGCAGACCCTCAGGAAGCACCACACTCAGACTCGCTCTCCGTCACTGTTCACCGAAAGCTTGCCGCTATTTATCCATATTTCTTAATAGTGATCTGTAGCGGATACGAATCAAGCAAGTGTTGTGTTCGTTGATTTACATTAATGTTTTTGTTTGTTATCTGTTGTTAGCTGACTGTCCCACATGTGTCAACACTTGCAGGTCCTCGTGGTGGCCAGGGCCCGCCCAGACACACACACCTGCACACTTTCTCGCTAATCAACATTACTGAGTTAGAATTACCAACGGCCTCGAAACTCAATTGTTCTCATAACACTTTCAAAATCACATTAGCCTGAGGAGAGTTTATATATATATATATATATATTCTGTATTTATATGCTTGTGTTAACTATTTAATGTGAGGTCAATTGAGTGAAGCGCCACATGGAGGAGGTGGTGGATGGTGTTGCCGTTCGCTTGTGTGGGTACAGGAGCCGCCGTAGGTGAGAGCCACCCACAACACTACCCTGCTCCCTGATGATTAAATAAGACAATAACATGAACGACTGACTAACTTAACAGATATAGGTGTTCACACAAAACGCTTGTAAGACTCGGAACAGTTTATCGTATAGAATCAGGATCGATATGTAAACGAGCAGTTCCGACCCTCTGAAAAGGATATTTTTTTTTTTAAATCTTGGTCCGTTTTTTAATGAATTTAGTTTTTTTTTTAATTCCAAAATATCGGCACCATCGTTGAGACGCGTGGTGGTGGTGTAGTCTTTGGTCTTTTACTATTTTCTATTGTTGTTTGACTAGTGTAATAATAACTAACCTTTTTTACGCGCTGGAAGACCTTAGTTGTTGAAGCGTAGTAATAATGTTGTGACCTTGGACGGGAGGACGCCACTATTAATACAAAGTCCCCCATTGGTCGAAGAACACTACGGGGATAAAAATTGGTCATAACGGTATTATAATGTCTGGACACTCTTAGCTATATCAGAAAATTAAATACATTGTTTTATTTATCTAACAGACCCAAGACAAATTTAAACAGACCAAACACACCCTAATCAAACTCACAGCTGTGTATGTACTTTCTATTACCGGTGTACAAACTGCATATGTACTTCACACTTGGTTCAGTATAACACACACACACACACACATTATGGTGATGATAGATGGCCTCAACACCGCCCACCATCACCCACCTAGACCATCACCCTTCATCAGCCTCAACACCGCCTACCATCACCCACCTAGACCATCACCCTTCATCAGCCTCAACACCGCCCACCATCACCCACTTAGACCATCACCCTTCATCACCCTCCCGCGGGAAGCACAACATAATCTGGGTGCAGAGTGTTAGGGGAGACAAATGAACGATTAACTCCTCTAAGTCACCCACGAGTTAATGTAGACAATTCATTAGGGATAAAATATGTTTGAGGTGTAAACAGTGACATAGATTGGGATTAGTACACCAAGATGTATGTTATTGTTTACAGGAATTAAGTTACTTATGTTCTCGTTGTGGGTGGGAGAGCGGGGGGGGGGGGGGTGCGTTTAGCTGAAGGAGAAAGGGGCGTATTCAGCTGAGAAAGGAAGGGGGTATACGCTGGCTGGGGGAGAAAGACGTGTGTAGGGAGATCGGAAGGTCAGACACTAAAACAATGATGACAGTATCACAGCCCAGGGCCACACCATCTCTAGTGCGACACCATCTCTAATGTTACACCTCCTCTAAGGTCACACCACCTCCAGGGTCTGAAGCTCCATACAGTTAATGCCTCGACACCGTCTTTCCTATAACTCGTAGAAGCTCAGATAGTGATAACGTCCTTCGCTCCCTCATGCAGGTGACTTCCCTGTCTCTGTCTGTCTGTGTCTAGGTCGGTGTAAGTGGGGGCAGGTTAGGGTGTGGTGGATATGTGGCAGGATAGGGGTGTGGTGGAGATGTGGCAGGATAGGGGTATGGTGGAGGTGAGGCAGGATAGGGGTATGGTGGAGGTGAGGCAGGATAGGGGTATGGTGGAGGTGAGGCAGGATAGGAGTGTGGTGGAGGTGAGGCAGGATAGGAGTGTGGTGGAGGTGAGGCAGGATAGGAGTGTGGTGGAGGTGAGGCAGGATAGGGGTGTGGTGGAGGTGAGGCAGAATAGGAGTGTGGTGGAGGTACTGGCAGAGATTGCCATTCAACCAACTCCAACACGAGCAATCAATATCGTTAGCACAAGTACTCAGCAGCGCCAACGCGAGCACTCAACACCGCTGCAACCCGAACAATCGACAACGCCAGTATGAACGATCAACAGCGTCAACACGAGCAATCAACAAGGCGAATACAAACAGTCATCAGCGTTAGTATATAGAGCATAAAAATCATCTCATATATGAAGTTCCTCTCTGCCTACACAGCCTAGTCTCTCCTTTGTAAACTTCACTATGGTGTTCTAAAATTTGTACTGTAAAAGAGCGAGCAGAAGGCGAGCTAACGTTAGTCTGGCGTAAGTTCTATATAGTGGCGTCAATGAGGTGTGGAAAGAAACGCCAGGCAATGATGATACAAGAGGTAATACCGAATAGTGAGGTGTTTAGTCGTGTGTTCCGTGTAGGATCTGCCTTTTCGAGACTACGCCTGGCTAACGTTCGCCAGTCTCTTACCAGTAGCGACTCTGGGAATCTTTCACTTTTCGAGACTACGCCAGGCTAAAGTTCGCCAATCTTTTACCAGTAGCGTCTCTGGGAATCTTGCACTTTTCGATACTACGCCAGGCTAACGTTCGCCAGTCTTTTACCAGTAGCGACTCCTTATACCACTCGCCTCGTTTAAAATCCGGTGCTGTATTTGGGCATCATTTCAGCTCCTGTATGTAAACGTGAATTAATAACCGTTGTGGTCTGTGTTAGGTTAGGGTAGGGTAGGTTAGGGTAGGTTAGGGTAGGGTAGGGTAGGTTAGAGTAGGTTAGGTTAGGGTAGGTTAGGGTAGGTTAGGTTAGAGTAGGGTAAGTTAGAGTAGGTTAGGTTAGAGTAGGTTAGGTTAGAGTAGGTTAGAGTAGGGTAGGGTAGGTTAGGTTAGAGTAGGTTAGAGTAGGTTAGGGTAGGTTAGAGTAGGTTAAGTTAGGTTAGGTTAGGGTAGGTTAGGTTAGAGTAGGGTAAGTTAGAGTAGGTTAGGTTAGAGTAGGTTAGAGTAGGGTAGGGTAGGTTAGGTTAGAGTAGGTTAGAGTAGGGTAGGTTAGAGTAGGTTAGAGTAGGGTAGGGTAGGGTAGGTTAGGGTAGGTCAACTTGGGGCCTACAAGGAACGTGGTGGAGATGGCGGGGTGTTGTTATTATTTAGGCCGTCACCCAAAACACTACGGTATATTAACCCATGACGCGCCTGGTAGTGTTGACCAATCAGGAGGTCCCACGTCACTAGTAATTGTTCTAGATTTAACTGTAAATTTTGATGATGCAACTTAACCACTCTAGAATGATTCAGCCAGTATAATTAACTCGAAGTAAGAATTAATTTGGCGTAAGAATTAATTTGACGTAAGAATTAATTTGACGTAAGAATTAATTTGATGTAAGAATTAATTTGACGTAAGAATTAATTTGACGTAAGAATTAATTTGACGCAAGAATTAATTTGACGTAAGGATTAATTATGACACTATAAAAATATAACAAATGATACCAAGACTAATCTAACGATGTGTATTGATACCAATTAATTATATACTATTTTTTTAAACAATAACTAATTTTGGCACAAGAATTAAATCAATATTAGTATTAACTTTATATAGAGACTTATCTTGGCTATCGGATTAAGTTGCTATTAAGATAAATTGAGTATTAAATAAGAAATGCTAGGACCGATTAGTTAATAAATTATGTCTCCCCCTTAGTGATTAAATAAGAAACGTTTTAACTATGTTAGTGATTAATTGCGAAGCGCTCTGCCTCCCCTAAGGATTAATTAAAAGGCGCTAAACTCCTCTAAGGATTAATTTAAAGGCGCTAAACTTTCCTAAGAATTAATTAAAAGGCGCTAAACTTCCCTAAGGATTAATTAAGAAGCGCTCTGCCTCCCCTAAGGATTAATTTAAATGCGCTAAACTTCCCTAAGGATTAATTAAGAAGCGCTCTGCCTCCCCTAAGGATTAATTAAAAGGCGCTAAACTCCCCTAAGGATTAATTAAAAGGCGCTAAACTCCCCTAAGGATTAATTAAAAGGCGCTAAACTTCCCTTGGGATTAATTAAGAAGCGCTCTGCCTCCCCTAAGACAGAATTAATTAGCGCCCTGCCTCCTAATAGATGGATTAATTGGGACTTCTCGGATAATATGATAACATTACTTTTATACTCTTGATGACGGTAATCTCTCTCTCTCTCTCTCTCTCTCTCTCTCTCTCTCTCTCTCTCTCTCTAGATGGGAAGGAATCTAAAACCATTTACCTATTGCAATTACCTATAACCAAAATACAACAATTACCTATAACCAAACTATAACAATTACCTATAACCAGACTACAACAATTACCTATAGCCAAACTATAACAATTACCTAAAACAAAACTACAACAATTACCTATAACAATTAATTTACCTATATCAATAACATCGCGCCTATAGCCTATATAGTGATATGGAATACAAAAGTGAGGGCAATTTATTTTATATTTTAAAATCTCAACGACTGTACCTCTGACTGTATCACTGTTACAAGAATGAAATAATATGGTGATTATTTCTGTACACTGTAACTTAACGCGGTACAGTTTTCCTGATACAAAATTATGTAATTATGTAGTACGTGGCGTCATCCTTCGTGTTGTTAAAGTTAAGACACACGGGTTTCATTCTGTAATATGGGTAGAAATACAGATTTATACAAGGAATGCAGTTACAGTGTTTCCCAGGTGGTGGCGGTACAGTATGGGCCAGAGGCAGCCCCAAGATACACGTACGATAATATTTACTTGTTACCCTAAAGAGTTACTTCTGTGTGTGTGTGTGTTTTAGTTATGATGGTCAGTGAAAAAGGCTGGGCAGAGCGGGGTGAGGCGGGGCGGGGCGGGATGAAACGGGACGGGGTGAAGCGGGGCGAGGCGAAGCGGGCCAGGGTGAGGTGAGGCAGGCGGGGTAGAACGGGGTGAAGTTGAGCGGGGCGGGGCGGGGCAGGTAATTAATAAAGACCCGAAGCACACGGGACCCTCAGGCAGTATATTAAGATTTTGTCATGGAGCGGGTGAGGTCAGGGCCTTATGGGACGGAGGCAGGTGAGGTCAGGGCCTTATGGGACGGAGGCAGGTGAGGTCAGGGCCTTATGGGTCGGAGACAGGTGAGGTCAGGGCCTTATGGGACGGAGGCAGGTGAGGTCAGGGCCTTATGGGACGGAGGCAGGTGAGGTCAGGGCCTTATGGGACGGAGGCAGGTGAGGTCAGGGCCTTATGGGACGGAGGCAGGTGAGGTCAGGGCCTTATGGGTCGGAGACAGGTGAGGTCAGGGCCTTATGGGACGGAGGCAGGTGAGGTCAGGGCCTTATGGGACGGAGGCAGGTGAGGTCAGGGCCTTATGGGACGGAGGCAGGTGAGGTCTGGGCCTTATGGGACGGAGGCAGGTGAGGTCAGGGTCTTATGGGACGGAGGCAGGTGAGGTCAGGGCCTTATGGGACGGAGGCAGGTGAGGTCTGGGCCTTATGGGACGGAGGCAGGTGAGGTCAGGGCCTTATGGGATGGGGGCAGGTGAGGGTATAGGGCCTAGGGGCGGATGAGGTCCACATTAGAGTACTGAGGAACACTTCATTCAGATAGAACCTATCATTATTTTTTCAGCACTAAAACCTTTTCCGAAACACTAACATCTTACAGCTAACTCCCGCAATACTACTACTACTATTACTACTATGCTACTACTACTATGCTACTACTACTACTGCTATACTACTACTACTACTATTACTTTTTTTTATTTTTTGCGGCATTCAGTGACCGTTGCCTCAGTCACTCTCTGCAACTGTTGTCGGCTTTGGGGGCCGATGCTCTAGTTCCCCTGAAGCAGAGCAAAGCCGACCTAAGGAGAGAGAAGGAGAGTCGACATCTCATCCAGGCTGTAACATCACGTCTGGGCTGCTGCCTCTGTTCGGATAGCACCTCCGCGAGTCTGGCGTAGAAGCATATTGCACTTGGTCCCATCCCACCAGAGGAGTGAAGCTGCCATGATCAACGTTCTGAATTCTATTATTACTACTACTACTACTACTACTACTACTACTAATAATAATAATAATAATAATAATAATAATAATACGTAAACAAAATGAATATACGATGTTATATTAGTGAGGTGTCGTGAGACCAGTCTACCCAACCTGTTGCTCACCTGTAACTATGACGAGCGCCACCGAGGGTTATGTGCCGTGTGTGTGTGTGTGTGTGTGTGTGTGTGTGTGTGTGTGTGTGTGTGTGTGTGTGTGTGTGTGTGTGTGTGTGTGTGTGTATGTGTGTGTGTCCTTCTGTCTCTGCGTCTCACTACATCTCTCAAAGTCTCGCTTTATCTCGTTATGTCTCGCTATATCTCGTTATGTCTCGCTATATCTCGTTATGTCTCGCTATATCTCGTTTTGTCTCGTTATATCTCGCTGTCTCTAACTCCCTATAATAATAATAATAATAATAGTAGTAACAATAATAAACAAATTAACCACAATGACAATAAACGAATAAAAGAGAATGACAAGAATAATTTGACTCATAATAAATGTGTGAATAGAGAAATACATAAGAAACTGTACACACACACACACACACACACACACACACACACACATGAGCTAACATCTTGAGTATATATGCTTCAAGGTTAGGAGAGGTTGTGATAGGATAGGATAGGATAGGTTAGGTTAGGATAGGTTGGGTTAGACTAGGTTAGGTTAGGCTAGGTTGAATTATTTCCTCTTATTTTTCAAACCTGTAAAAGCTTCGACAACTTTCTACAGAACCACACGATGAACAGTGTGTGTGTGTGTGTGTGTGTGTGTGTGTGTGTGTGTGTGTGTGTGTGTGTGTGTGTGTGTGTGTGTGTGTGTGTGTGTGTGTGTGTGAGAGAGGAGGGAACGGCGAGGAGTCAGAGAGGCGAAAAGTGTATAGGGAAAGGGGGGAGAGAGAGAGAGAGAGAGAGAGAGAGATAGAAAGAGAGAGAGAGTAAGGATAACGATATACGGTATATAAGGGAGAGTATAAGGACAATATAAGGCAGTATCAGGAAAAGAAACGGCGTCACTATTAGATCTGAAGACCTATAGATGCATACCTCATTGTTTTCCCTTCTGCCACCCTCTCTGCCACCCAGCCATCCTCTCTCCCACCCCTTCTACCACCCATCCACCCCCCCCTATGCCACCCAGCCACCCCCCCCCCTCTCTACCGACCTACTGTACTCTGTTGGTGAGGGGGGGAATGAGTCGGTGGTGTAGTGACAGGAAGAGTCCACACTACTCTCTCTCTCTCTCTCTCTCTCTCTCTCTCTCTCTCTCTCTCCCCTCACCACTTCTCTCCCCTCTTTCTCTAAAAGGTAATTAATGTGCAACACCTCGCGAATAGGAGGGGTGGGGAGAGGGGAAGGAGGAGGAGGGTGGGGTGGGGGGGGGGAATGAGGGGAGAGGAGGAGGAGGAGGAAGGGTGAGGTGAATGAGGGAAGAGGAGGACAAGGATGAGGGGAGGGGTGAGGGGAGAGGCGCCACAATAAACTATTTGAGGGGAAAGAATAAGATAACGAGGCCGACATATGGGTGAGTAAACAACTTGGAGGGAGGGAGGGAGGGAAGACAGACCCCTCCCTCCCTCCTTCCTTCTCCCCTCCTTCATTCTTTCTTTCTCCCTGCCTTCCTTCATTCCCTACGTCCTTTTCTCTCTCCCTGTCTTCCCTCACTCCCTTATTCCTTCTCTTCCACCTTTACTCCCTTTCTTTCACCCTGTCTTACCTCACTCCCCCTTTCCTCCCTCCTCTCATTCCCTTCCTTCCTTCCTTTCCTCACTCCCTTATTCCTTCTTCCTTTCCCCACTCCTTCTTTCCCTCTCTCCCTCCTCGCTATCCACACACACACACACACACACACACACACACACACACACACACACACACATGACTGAGGATGACATATATGTAAAATAGATAGATAGCTAGATAGATAGATAGAGCACAGTGTAGTTATTTTAGATCCGTAACGCTTGTGTTAAATACTTGTCCAATGTCTAAATATTTAATGATCTGCCGGGTTAAGTTAGGTTAGGTTAGGTTAGCATTAGTGTGCTTATTAGTCAGGTGACATAAACTAGGTCGTCAAAAGATGGATTTGTTCATAATCTAAAAAAATAATAATTCGCCGCGGCTGAGTGAGGTACTGTACTCCAGCACCTCCCTCAGTATAAAGCCGCCCTCCCCTGCCTCCTGGTCAACCATCACACAACACTGGAACCTCTTTAATAATTAACACCTGATGAGTGACCCGTGTTATTGTCTTGATATACTCGTATAGAGGCAGTCCAGAACGTGGGTGATCACTCGGCGGCAGTATGAAGACTCGTGTAGTAGTGAAGATGTAGCCTCGTGACTTACCGGGAACACAAGCACTTCTATTAGTTGTATCGCTCCTCCATACACACTGTACTGTATTACTGTACTGTCCCGTCGTGTATGTCAGTCCTCACACCTGCTGCTTCGCTACAACACACACACATGCAAGATTATTCTCTCCCCTTCCTACTCCACATATAAAAAAGCGCTCAACACACTGACCCTCTCGGCTCTCTCTGACCATCACCACGACCTCATCTGCAAATTTGGTGAGAAGCTTCTGCACCATCTTCGACACTCCTACTACCACCTGAGATCCCTCGTCGAGAATTGCTGTTCGACACCACAACCGCATACAGCCCATACGAGCACGAACTGATTGCTTTAAGAACAGCCCAGTCCCAACCATTGTAAAAATTATCAACAACTTGTAATCAACCATTGTATTCACCCAGTCAATCTTACCTTTTTGCACTGTCACTATGTTGAAATGCCCTGTAGTATGACCTCCTCCCCACCTAGTCATTATATATCATATTTGATCACTTATGTTACTTGTATATTGTTTGTAAATCAAGTGACCCATTCCCCAATTATGTAACTGTATATTTTCAGCCTTCCGGTTGCCATGGTCTTTCAATAAACCGTTAATTATTATTATTATTATTACACACACTGTTACAATCCTTAACCCCCGCACGCCAGGCAACTTACCCTCCATCAACTGCTCAACACACACTTCCTCATACTCACACACAACAAGCAGGGAACACACTGTGGATATAATATTGTGAAAGATGTTTTATCCAGTGTTTGTTATTATCAAAGGTGTCCCACTATACGGCAACCACCAAACGACTCATTAAGAGGAGCGCGGCCAGAGTCAAGGGATAACGAGCCCAATGAAGTCGTGACACAAGGGAGCAAATCACACACTGGCGACACAACAAGGCTGCCTCCACTTAATTAATGTGACAATAATAAGTCACCTGACAACTTGAGGGTTTTGAAGGTAAACCTTATAAGTTATTCTGACACACAACTTTGGCGGCTGTTGACTCAGAGTGTTCTAGAGGGGGATCTGTTGAGAAAATATTTACACTTAGTTAATTTAGTAATGTTATATTGTATCTCATGTTTTCTCGTGTTTATTGTCTTTGTTGATGTCGTGTATATGTTGACACCCCCAGCTGTGTCGGCGCCCTGGTATCCTAGACTTGTGCTTAAGAATCTCCATCAGGCACTTTGGTCAGGCGTCTCGATTCTTATTTCTTTCTTGATCCATCGACTTGTGCACTTTGTAAATCGAAAGACTTTGAGTAAATAATATAACCAAGGGATTTTATAAGCCCCCCCCCCCCCCCAACAAAAAAAAAATCATCAAGGGACTTTGTAAACATCGTGGAGATATGACGGACCTCACACCTCGTAGATGTCTCCATGGCAACCAAAAGCATCATTGTTCCTCTCGGGTGTTGACGGTGTGTGTGTGTGTGTGTGTGTGTGTGTGTGTGTGTGTGAGTGAGTGAGTGAGTGTGTGTGTGTGTGTGTGTGTGTGTGTGTAATAATAATAATAATAATTAACAACGGTTTATTAGGATAACATGGCAGCCCGAACGCTGAAAATATACAATGAACAGAGATGATAAGTTACATATGGTGAAATCGGGGAATGGGAAGAAGAAGGAGGAAGAGGAGGGAGAAAAATCGAGTAATTGGATTGAGGAAAGTGTTATATAATGATTAAGAGAATAAGAGGAATGAAATGATGATGAACATAAGTTTAATTAAGTTGAAGCAATTATCTGAACTTGGTATAACAAGATGGAGTGTTGAGAACTTGGGTGAACACAGAGAGTTAAGTGAGAACGAGGCTATACCAGAGTTTACCAGTATACCTATAGTGTTCAGCTGTCTATCATCAACTACCACCATCATCATCCCCAACCACCATACATACATACATATATACATACATATTACAAAAAATAAAGAAAAGAAAATGAAAGTGAGTAAACAAGAGAGCGAGGTAAAGTTACTGCCAGTCCTCCAGCCCGGCACCACCAGCCGCCTCCACCTCCTCGGGCCACTTTTGTCTTGGCTAAAAATCCAAGTATTTGACAGTATTCTCGGCGCCTTTTTAACACCTGATGGGTTTTGTGCCTTCAAACTGGCAACTCCATTTTCACACACAAGTTGGGGCGGTCGGTCGAGGCCCCGCAAGTGCCACGAAACAAAGATTGGGGGAAATTTCTAATCAGGGGCGTCATTAGTTTTTACCGATCAACAAAGTCTTATGAAAGAAAGGGTTTAAGCTAATTTCCTCAGAATTTATTCATTTTAGCTTAAGATATTGAGAATATGACGGTGTGTTTTTATTATTTTTCTGCAGTGGTTTAGAGTGAGTATATTATTTGATTTTGTTGATTATGAATTTCTTTGTTGTTTTATTTTTATTATTATTATTATTATTATTATCATCAACATTTTACTATGTTTTTCCACAGTCATTATAATTACATCATTTGTACTATCAGTAATATCAGCAGCATCATTCATCAGTATCTTTAATTTCACGTCACCTTTTATCTAACTCATTTTTTTTCATCCGTCAACAAAACTCACATATTGAAACTGTGATGTCCAGCCAAACGTGGAGTAATTTCCTTATCACAGCCAGCTTTTTGGGAAGTGGGGACTGGTGGGGGCTAGTCTGAGGGAGGGGGGGGGACCACAGGACAGACCCATTCACAACTCGGATCACGAAAATCTTCAACAAGTCCACAACAGTGGTTACTGAAATTCTGGGAGCGACTTTGGCATATGTATACTGTATAGAAACCGGGTCATAAGGTCTGTTTCCCTGTGTGGTCTGGACGGGATGATCGACTCAGAGGCAGTTGGGGACGAGGGAGTTACTGCGCTACAATTTTATCAACTTGCTGGGTCGCTGGTTCGAGGCCATTGGGGTAAGGTGGGGCGGAAGATTTACTTGTGTATCATCAGTGGTGACTGAGGGAGGGGAGGAGGGAGGGAGGGGGATGAGGGAGAGAAGGAAGTGAGGGAGAGGAGGTGAGGGAGAGAGAAAGATGAGGGACAGTGGGAGGAAGAGGCGCTCTGTTCTCTAAACCATCGTGTGACCTGTGTCTCTTTGTCACTGACATATACTTCTTTGTATACATATGTGTATGTGTGTGTGTGTGTGATTATATTCGTGTGTATTGTATGTGATTATTGTGTGTCGGTGCATATGCATTTGCCTGTGTATATGTGTTCTAGCCATTGTTATTGGTCACATGTCCATGTGAACATAACATACACACGGAAACACTTAGGTCCATGAACAATAACAATCGTACACGATAATGGGTAAATGTGTCTACATGTCCAAAAACTACTACTACTTTGTTGTCACTCGGAATCGAGTATGACGATCATCTAGCGATGATACAATGATATAATTTATTAAAGATGTCACCTTCGTTGGTGAGCTCTGAGGTAACTAGAGAGGCCGATACGGGACCGACAGGGTCGTTCGCAGATGTTGCACAAGTGGGGGGCTACATCTAGTGCGGGAGGGGCGGCGGCAGCGTCTCTCCGGCGTTGGCGCTTGTCTGCCTCGGTATATACAGTAGGCGGGTTAACTCGAAAGTATTTACACCTTGTGTGGTGCTCCTCCAAGCGTTACGGTGTGGAGTGATCGTCTTCCAGGTGAGGGGGTCGATTTGCCACTGTTCAGGTTTCTCTCTGTCACACACACACACACACACACACACACACACACACACACACACACACACAATCCACAAAGGCTACAAACTTTTAAGGACATAAATTTAGTTCAGATAATATAAACGGCGACACATTATAGAATCGAGTGATAAGTGTTGAATAAATTACTTACAAATGGTAATAAGTTGAGGTATTATACGCGTGTTTGTGACGTATGTGTATGTGTGTTTGCGACATGTGTGTGTGTGTATATGTGAGGTATGTATTTTGTGACGTCATTACTGTGGATGTTATATGTGTATTTGTGACGTCATTACTGTGGGTGTTAAACGTGTTTTTGTGAAGTCACTATTGTTGATATTCGTGTTTGTGACGTCATACAATATTCGTAAAAAAGCAGATTATCGACTATGGAACACACACACACACACACACACACACACACACACACACACACACACACACACACACACACACACGTTATAAGACAATAAACAGTTTGGGTTAATAATAATTATGCTCTGGTGAAAAAGGTAAAATTTATGTCCTTGTGTTGAAAGTAGTGCTTGTTTTATTACGAAAGCCGGATTTTCTGTGATGAAAGCAATCTCATTATTTTCCGTAATGAAGGAAGTGTGTTGTTGTCGTGAAAGAGGGTTGAATAAGCGTACTTCAAACAACATCTAATATTTCTCCCTATGTCACTGAACTAACTCATAAGCACACTAGTATAAATCCGTACTGCCAATACCGGGATGAAATACAGTGTGCCTCAGGCTTTATGTAAACACAAAGCAATTCTTGAATCCTCTCTCTTCACGACGGCACAAAGTCCTGCAAGTCTGACTGATAGATCGTGATCAATTTGAGGACTACACGATTAAAATTCACTTTCTAAAATTCAAGTGAAAGAGAGAGAGAGAGAGAGAGAGAGAGAGAGAGAGAGAGAGAGAGAGAGAGAGAGAGAGAGAGAGAGAGAGAGAGAGAGAGAGAGAGAGAAATTCCTTTTCCGGAGTCTGGTGCATCCCTCACACAGAGAGCAAGATAGATTCAAGAACCCTTCACTTATTTCCATTTGGGATTCACTACTATTCAAAATCGCAAGAGCGTCTGATTCGCTTTCAAGGGGGTCGACGTATCCATGTTGGCGCACAAAGTGAAAGATAAGATGAGAGATCCGACGGCGGCTGCTGTTCCCGGCGTGAGATAAGGCTCTCTGTCTGGTCCTACACGCGGGCGGATGCATACACACACACATACCCGTCACACCACCTGCATGTCCTTCCACGCCCCCCCCCCCCCCCACACACACGCACCTCACAGGCCCACCACAATACTATCCACAAGCAGGAACTGTGAGAAAGTTAGAGATGTTTGGCCATTTGGGGAGTTGGTTGAGCTATGACACGTCGAGGCTATGACACGTCGAGGCTATGACACGTCGAGGCTATGACATACTGTACACCCACCCACCAAGACAACATCTCTTAGGTAACAATGAAATGGAAGGAGGTATTATGATTTCTGAATCTATAATGTGATATCAAGAAACCTTTCAACCCCGCCTGAACCCTTCAAGACTTCCCCAACCCCACCTGAACCCTTCAAGACTTCCCGAACCACACCTGAACCCTTCAAGAACCGCCCCAACTCCACCCCGAACCCTTCAAGAACCGCCCCAACTCCACCCCGAACCCTTCAAGAACTGCTCCAACCCCACCCCGAACCCTTCAAGAACTGCTCCAACCCCACCCCGAACCCTTCAAGAACCTTCCGAACCCTTCAAGACTTCCCCAACCCACCCCGAACCCTTCAAGAACCGCCCGAACCCCACCCCGAACCCTTGAACACCCCCCCCCTTCTCGACCCTCTTACAATAATCACTCCCATTGTGTTAGTAAATACGGTCCCGAAAATATATATACAGTACTGCTGGATACTACCACTACCACTACTACTACCACTACCACTACTACCACTACTACTACTACTACTACTACTACGAATAATAAAAATAATAACCACAACCACCACATATCCTTCCCCTCACCACACCACCATCCCTCTCACCACACCACCATCCCTCTCACCACACCACCATCCCTCTCACCACACCACCATCCCCCTCACCACAACACCATCCTCTTCACCACACCACCATCCCCCTCACCACACCACCACCCCCTCACCACACCACCATCCTCTTCACCACAACACAACCCTTCCGTGGCGCCACTCGACCGACTGTTGCGGCTGACGTGTACAAGTTTGAAGGGTTAGATCAATTACCGGCAACAGTTGAGGCAGATCACTGTCACCGCCCGCGGCAGCCACACCAACACGAAATAATAATGGAACCTCAGCAGCCGCCTCTCTCTCTCTCTCTGTCTGTCTGTCTGTCTGTCTGTCTGTCTGTCTGTCGGTCTGTCTGTCTCTTTCTACCTTTCTCTATCTATCTACACAGCTTTTACTCTCCTTATGTCTAATTATTGTGTTTAGTTGTTTAATTTAATGGATGACAGAAGAGACGCATTAATTTCGACAATGTTCTCTCACCTAACCGAACCTAACTTAACCAAACCTAAATGTAACCTAACCTAACCTAACCTAACCTAACCTAACCTAAACCTAACCTAACCTAAACCTAAACCTAACCTAACCTAACCTAAACCTAACCTAAACCTAAACCTAACCTAACCTAACCTAACCTAGTCTAACCTAAACCTAACCTAACCTTTTCATTTATTTGTCTGTCTGTGTTTGATATTATTACATGATAAGTATAATTATTTACGATATATTTCTTTTCACTAGGTCTCGTAAATTTTAAAAACTGGTGTTATTTTTTTTCCCCCTTCATTTCGTTCACACTTGTAATATTGACGTTTATGTTAATTAATCACGTGTTTCTAGTGTTTTTATCGGTGAAAACTTATGGGATTTTAATTGTTTGTTTTTTTTGTTACCTAACCTAACCTTCAAGTAATATAAACACGGCAGATGTGAATGATTATGGTACACGTTTTGTACTTGTATAGGGAATAAAAACTGTACATATTTTTAGTTTAGGTTGGGTTGGGTTGGGTTGGGTTGGGTTGGGTTGGGTTGGGTTGGGTTGGGTTAGGTTGGGTTGGGTTGGGTTGGGTTAGGTTGGGTTGGGTTGGGTTAGGTTGGGTTGGGTTAGGTTGGGTTGGGTTGGGTTAGGTTAGGTTGGGTTGGGTTGGGTTGGGTTAGATTAGGATAGGTTGGGTTAGATTAGGATAGGTTGGGTTAGGTTGGGTTAGGTTAGGTTAGGTTGGGTTGGGTTGGGTTGGGTTGGGTTAGATTAGGATAGGTTGGGTTAGGTTGTCTGTGTACAAGACTTTTGGATATTTTGATTCTATTAGTAGTTGAAAAATGCTGTGTGTACGTATTGTTTACACACACACACACACACACACACACACACACACACCAGAGGACTCAAGGCAGTGTTTTATGATGTAAATAGACGGGAGCAGCACCAGGATAGACGGAGCAGCACCAAGATAGACGGGGGCAGCACCAGGTTAGACGGGGGCAGCACCAGGTTAGACTTGGGCAACACCAGGATAGACGGGAGCAGCACCGGGATAGACGGGGGCAGTACCAGGATAGACGGGAGCAGCACCAGGTTAGACTTGGGCAACACCAGGATAGACGGGAGCAGCACCAGGATAGACGGGGGCAGCACCAGGATAGACGGAGCAGCACCAGGATAGACGGAGCAGCACCAGGATAGACGGGAGCAGCACCAGGATAGACGGGAGCAGCACCAGGATAGACGGGAGCAGCACCAGGATAGACGGGAGCAGCACCAGGATAGACGGGGGCAGCACCAGGATAGACGGGAGCAGCACCAGGATAGACGGGGGCAGCACCAGGATAGACGGGAGCAGCACCAGGATAGACGGAGCAGCACCAGGATAGACGGAGCAGCACCAGGATAGACGGGAGCAGCACCAGGATAGACGGAGCAGCACCAGGATAGACGGGAGCAGCACCAGGATAGACGGGGGCACCTGGATAGACGGGAGCAGCACCAGGATAGACGGGGGCAGCACCAAGATAGACGGGGGCAGTACCAGGATAGACGGGAGCAGCACCAGGATAGACGGGGGGCAGCACCAGGATAGACGACGGCAGCACCAGGTTAGACTTGGGCAGCACCAGGGTAGACGGGGGCAGTACCAGGATAGACGGGAGCAGCACCAGGATAGACGGGGGCAGCACCAGGATAGACGGGGGCAGCACCAGGATAGACGGGAGCAGCACCAGGATAGACGGGGGCAGCACCAGGATAGACGGAGCAGCACCAGGATAGACGGGAGCAGCACCAGGATAGACGGGGGCAGCACCAGGATAGACGGGGGCAGCACCAGGATAGACGGGGGCAGCACCAGGATAGCGAGTGTTGTGATGAGATAGCTGGTGACACGAAATCAAGAGATCGTTTGATGAAGCCAACCAACTGAAGAGTCAATCAGGGCGTCGCAATCTGCCAAACACACACACAGACACAGAAAAACACACACACACACACACACACAGACACAGAAAAACACACACACACACACACACACACAGAAAAACACACACACACACACACACAGAAAAACACACACACACATACACACATATCAAGAAGCGCTCAACACACTGGCCCTCTTGGCTTCCCTCTGATCATCACCCCGACCTCATCTACAAGTTTGGGGTGAAGCTTTTACACCATTCACGACACCGGCTCCCACTACCACCCGAGATCCCGCGTCCGCGAATTGCTGTTAGACACCACAACCACATCCAGCCAATACGAGCATGTACTGATCGCTATAAGAACAGCCCTGCAGTCCCAACCATTGTAAAAATTATCAACAACTCGTAATCTGTTCACTCCCTGCCAACCTTACTTTAATATTATTACTATGCTGAAATTTCCTGTTGAATGACCTATATAAACTGTATATTATTTGGCAATCAAGTGACCCATTCCCGAATAAAGTAATTGTATATTTTGGTTGCCTGTTCTTTCAATAAACCATTAATTATTATTATTATTATTATTACCTGTCTCTACATATTATACACTATAAACGTTTCAAACACATCTGTACATATAAATTAGATGCACCTGATTCACTGCACTCCAGGTGTATTGGTGGTCATTACACGCTATTTGCAAGATACGTATGTTAACCCCTTGTGTATGCTGATAACCCTTTGAATACGATAACTAAACCCTTTGAGTACAATGACTTAACCCCTTGTGTATGATGACTTAACCCCTTGTGTATGATGACTTAACCCCTTGTGTATGATGACTTAACCCCTTGTGTACGATGACTTAACCCCTTGTGTACGATGACCCAGTCCTTTATGTAAGATGAAGACATATTCAAGGAGTTAAGTCATCATACACAAGGGCTTAAGTCATTTTACAAAATTGTGTCTTGTGTGCGAAAGGCAGAGTTGTGTGTGTGTGTGTGTGTGTGTGTGTGTGTGTGTGTGTGTGTGTGTGTGTGTGAAAGGCAGAGTTGTGTGTGTGTGTGTGTGAAAGGCAGAGTTGTGTTTTGTACGAAGTTGTGTTTCAGACAGGCAAGGGATTGAGATAAAATTAAGGCTGTGTGCGACAGATAGAATATTGAAGACTAATTGAGTGCGACAGGCAGAGATAATGATGATGATGATGATGATGATGATGATGATGGTCTTTAGTGTCATGTGTGAGTGTGGCTATCAGACATTTGTGGTCTTTTGTGTGACAGGCGGAGAGTTGATGAGTTGTGTGTGCTGTGTACGACAGACATAAATTAGAAATCTTGACTGTGAGGCGGGCAGAAAGTTGAGGTCTTGTCTGTGCTGTGTGCGACAGACATAAAAATTGAAGTCTTGACTGTCGTGTGCGAGTGTGTGTGACAGGGAGAAATCTGAAGCCTGACTTTATTTTCTTTCTTTTATTTTGACTTTCGTTTTTAATTGTTTCTCTGGCTTCTCATTTACTCAACACGGAATTACTGCACCTCCTACACAACACGGTGATAATTTTCACACTAGCTGAGAAAGAAACAATAATCAGTTGTATCAAGCTCCTACACAATATTACCTTAAATAGGACTATAATTAACGACAAAATTAACATATTACATAAAAGAAACAATATTCAGTAGTATGAGAAACCAATATTACCTTTATGGCGCTATAACTGAAGACAAAAACAACACAATACACAAAGAAACGAAGCAATATTCAGTTGTTTCAAGATCCTACACAACATGACGTCAATTTCCATTTGTTTTATTCTTTCTTTGAGTTTGGCTTTGGCTAGGACAGATATATAATGATAGTGAATTTAGTATTATTATTATTATTAGTAGTGGTAGTAGTAGTAGTAGTAGTAGTAGTAGTAGTAGTAGTAGTAGTACGGAAGTCTCATATATTAACGTTAATTCCTTCCCATATTTCAAAGTAATCACAACTGAAGGAGATATTTCAAAACAAGAATTTTCTCCAGATGTGATCGTCTCTACCAAAGTCATATTGTGCACAGAGATAGATTCCTTTGTTCCCTGTACCAACGCCTCTTTGTCCTAGAAGGCAAAAATATTCTGTGTAAAAACCTATGAAAGAGATCTGTACTTCATTATTAAGCTCTGTTGGTGACAAAAGTATAGTAAGGGTCTATTGTCTCTTCAAGTAAGGAACGTTTTTTTTTTTTTTACTAGTCAAATAATTCTTCATTGTCTCCAGCGTGAACAAAGGTGAGAAAATATGGAGAGGAAAAAAAAGTTGTTTTCTGTGTACTAAAATTTGATGATATTATACAATTCAAGAATTATATATGCCTTAAATGTGTATTCTCAGTCAGTAAAATATACTAATAACACACACACACACACACACACACACACACACACACACACACACACACACACACACACACACACAACACTGAGGTTTACACGACACCACACAACTAAATTACGTACAGACTGTCCAAACCTAAATCCTTAACACACACCCCAAAACAACCTGGCAGAAGACAAAACAAAAATTCACCTTGTCCAATCCACCAGCATCAGGAACACCAAATAATTCTCTTGTAAAATCAGAAATAATAAAATACGGTAAAAGGTTTTCCCCCCCCAAAACGCTGCAGCAGTGAAAAATCCCAGTAAAGCGTCAATAAAGTAAACATGTTGGTTCGCGCCCCGGGCAGGTTCCAGCAGTTGTCTCATAATTGAAAACCAGTCAGCCATGTAGAGACCGCGGGCCCTCTCTGTAACTTGTCCTGCCGGTCGCTTTACTGCTGCTGCTGCCCTCCACGCTGTAGCTGGCTTTATCTCGCCCTGGCTTAGATTACTCCTGCTGGGGTTGACGCCGCCGCCGCCACCGCCGCCGGCACCAGGTTTGGTTAGAGTTGGGCTTGTGTGGCTGGTGGTGGGGAGGAGTGTACAGTATATAGGTCGTCTTGGGGTGACACTATTGTTTGTGTTTTCGGCACAGGAGAGAGAGAGAGAGAGAGAGAGAGAGAGAGAGAGAGAGAGAGAGAGAGAGAGAGAGAGAGAGAGAGAGAGAGAGTTGACATTTAACTCTCCAGGCTTACACTACTCCTTCTTGGGGCGGTTGACACTACCTGCGGGGAGATTAGTTTAAAGAGTAGTGGCTGAGGTCTGGTGTTTTGGTGCTTCAACATCTAAATCGTTTTAAGATTACATTAGATCAGGTTTACTGTTGTTAAGGATGGATATTGGATCACACACACATACACATTATCAAGGACGAAAGAAACCATAGGCCTACACAATTTCATCAGTTTCACGACCTTGATTTAGTGATGTTGTCTACTGGTTGGGGGTAATTTGAGGGTTAGTGAAGGGGGATTGGGAGGTTATTGGGAGTTCCTGATCACGTGAAGATTAGATACCACAGTTTATGATTAATAACCCTAAACTAAATTAACTTAACCTAATTAAACCTCCTAAATGACCTCCAAATTATACTGAGTCTCTACCTTAATTAGATAGGTTCAGTGAGCACCTGTTTAAGAGGGCAAATGTTAACGTATACAGAATTCACGCTAATCCGGACCCTAGATAATGAAGCTGTGTTGTGATTGGTGGAGTAGATGTATGACGTGTGTTCTGATTGGTGGAATAGATATATGACGTGCGTTCTGATTGGTGGATTAGATGTTTACTCGAGCGTATTATGACGACTTCCTTCCTTCCTTCCTTCCTTCTTCACTCCTTCTTCATCCTGTCCGCTTCTTATCCACGCCTTCCTTCCCCATCCTCCTCCTTTCTCATACTCCCATTCTCCCCCTATTCTTTTTCCCTTCAAGATATCGGATTTATTTGATAATTTTAATCGGATTTTTATTTTTCTGGATCAGGTGGACAGTGTAGGCAGGTGTTCGGGGATGTAAAGGGTGTTCGATAATCAGTGAACGCATACACACGAGGTCACGCTATTATTATTATTATTATTATTATTATTATTATTATTGTTATTATTATTATTGTTATTATTATTATTATTATTATTATTATTATTATTATTGTTATTATTGTTATTATTATTATTATTATTATTATTATTATTATTATTATTATTATTATTGTTATTATTATTGTTATTATTATTATTATTATTATTATTATTATTATTATTATTATTATTATTATTATTATTGTTATTATTATTATTAATATTATTATTATTGTTATTATTATTATTATTATTATTATTATTATTATTATTATTATTATTATTATTATTGTTATTGTTGTTGTTGTTGTTATTATTCTTATTATTATTCTTATTATTATTAAGCAAGAAGGAAAAATGTCACAGGTTAATGGCATGTAAACTTAAAGGTATTAACACAAGCGTTCAGAACCTGTAGATTAGACACACCAACCTTATTTAACCAGATGATTAACCACTCTTACGCTAATCTAACCTAACTTAATCGAATCTAACCTAACGATCACCTCAAACCAACCTAACGCTAACCTAACCTAACCTAACCCACAGGCAGCGTTATGGTACCTAAACATCAGGTGAAATAAGCTGGGGTACCTAATCATCAGGTGACCCCCGACAATATGAACTAGAGAGAGAGAGAGAGAGAGAGAGAGAGAGAGAGAGAGAGAGAGAGAGAGAGAGAGAGAGAGAGAGAGAGAGAGAGAGAGAGCTACAAACATATTCTCGTTGTTTTCCGTCATCACTTCAGACTTAGACTGTATAATTGGAAGACTGTCTCTCATATTCTTCTTACATGTGTTCAGGTGAGAAGCTCATTAGTGTACAGGTGTTTAGCAGGTGTGATGGGGGTAATTAATTATACGGAGGGACAGGTGTAGCGGTGAGGGATCGATTTTTTGCAGAGAGAGAGAGAGAGAGAGAGAGAGAGAGAGAGAGAGAGAGAGAGAGAGAGAGAGAGAGAATTCACTAACTTCCCTCACGTCTACTAACACATGTACTTACAACGCACTTATAATTCTTTCTTCTCAGCCACACTTAGAAAAAATACTTAACGAAAACATCATAAACACCTATAAGTAATTAGCTCTGTGTTCTAATTTACTTTACATCATTACAAGTACACTTAAATAATGACACATGTGAGGTGTAAGTGACACATGTGAGGTGTAAGTGACACATGTGAGGTATAAGTGACACATGTGGGGTATAAGTGACACATGTGAGGTATAAGTGACACATGTGGGGTATAAGTGACACATGTGAGGTATAAGTGACACATGTGAGGTATAAGTGACACATGTGGGGTATAAGTGACACATGTGAGGTATAAGTGACACATGTGAGGTATAAGTGACACATGTGAGGTAAAAGTGCTATAATATGTGTGTGTGTGTGTGTTATTGGTGACACATACACATGAGACGTGTACTGTACCAGGTGTTACATATGCAACACAGATATTGTACAGATATGATGACACACACACACACACACACACACACACACACACACACACACACACACACACACACGACATCTGACATTCTGTTTGTGTCAGGTGAGGGAGACATCTGTAATTACCTGGATGGTGAGGGGGGGAGGGATGAAGGGGATCAGGGGGAATTAGGGTGGTCAAAGGGTGTCAGGGGGGTGTCAGGGGTGTCAAGAAAGGTCAAAGGGTGTAATGGTATAGGGTAAGGGGGAATTAGGCAAGGTTGGGAGTGTAAGGGAGTCATGGGAGAATTAAGGAGGGTCAGGGAGGTGTCAGGGGGGTCAGGGGGAATTAGGGAGGGTCAGAAAGGTGTCAGGGGGGTCAGGGGGAATTAGGGAGGGTCAGGGAGGTGTCAGGGGGTGTCAGGGAGCACCTCCAGGTATATGTGATAGGTCAGGCACAAAATTAAGCCACCAGATATTTAATTAAAACTTGATCAACAACAGACTAAATAATGGCGTGGACCTCCTCCTCCCTTCCTACCTCCCTCTCTCCCTTCCTCTACCCTCTCCTCCCTCCCTCTCTCCCTTCCTCTACCCTCTCCTCCCTCCCTCTCTCCCTTCCTCTACCCTCTCCTCCCTCCCTCTCTCCCTTCCTCTACCCTCTCCTACCTCCCTCTCTCCCTTCCTCTACCCTCTCCTCCCTCCCTCTCTCCCTTCCTCTACCCTCTCCTCCTTCCCTCTCTCCCTTCCTCTACCCTCTCCTCCCTCCCTCTCCCTTCCTCTACCCTCTCTCCCTTCCTCTCTCCCTTCCTCTACCCTCTCCTCCCTCCCTCTCTCCCTTCCTCTACCCTCTCCTCCCTCCCTCTCTCCCTTCCTCTACCCTCTCCTACCTCCCTCTCTCCCTTCCTCTACCCTCTCCTCCCTCCCTCTCTCCCTTCCTCTACCCTCTCCTCCTTCCCTCTCTCCCTTCCTCTACCCTCTCCTCCCTCCCTCTCCCTTCCTCTACCCTCTCCTCCCTTCCTCTCTCCCTTCCTCTACCCTCTCCTCCCACCCTTCCTCTACCCTCTCCTCCCTCCCTCGCTCCCTTCCTCTCTCCCTTCCTCTACCCTCTCCTCCCTCCCTTCCTCTACCCTCTCCTCCCTCCCTCTCTCCCTTCCTATACCCTCTCCTCCCTCCCTCTATCCATTCCTCTACCCTCTCCCTCCCTTCTCCTCTATTAACCCCTCTTCCACGCTTCCTCCCCCTCTTCCCCCTTCCCTCACCTCCCCCCCTCTATCTCGCCCCACTCTCTCTCTTGCCCCTCTGTTCCAACTCTATTTCTCCTCTCTTCTTCTCCCTTCCACCTGTCTGTCTCTTTCACTTTCTCTTTTTCCCCTTCCCCTTCTCCTTATCTCTCTCTCTACCTCTCTCTCTCTCTCTCTCTCCTCCTCATCTTCTTCCAATCAATTATTTCCCTCCTCCATCTCTCCTCTTACTTCCCCTTCCTTCTCTCTTTCCCCCTCTCATACACTTCCCTTTCTTTCCCACCCTTCCCCTCCGTGGGTGGCGTGGAAGAGGAGGGAAAGGGGGGGGGGGGGGGGCGTGTGTGTAGCCGACCAGATTGTAAGTCCCGCCAAGTGACCCCCAGGGCGAGTACCGCGCCTCGCTGACTCCGCTCATCAGCTGTCCCGCGCCACCCGCCACGCCCCCTCCCTCCCTCTCTCTCTCTTCCCACGCCACCCACCACGCCCTCTCTTTCTCTCTCTCTCTTTCTCTCCGTACCACACAACCCACAACGCCCATTACTCTTCACGCCCCGCCCCTAAATTAACACTCCACCCCTCACTCTACACGCCTCGTCCTTCACTCTCCACGCCCCGCCCCTCACTCTACACGCTCCGCCTCCTCACCCTACACGCCCCACCCCTCATTCTACATGTCCTGCCCATCACCTTCCACGCCCCGCCCTTCACTCTACACGCCTCGCCCCTCATTCTACATGCTCCGCCCCTCACTCTATATGCCCCGCCTCCTCACCCTACACGCCCCGCCCCTCACTCTATACGCCTCGCCCCTCATTCTACACGCCCCGCCTCCTCACTGTACACGCCCCGCCCCTCATTCTACACGCCCAGACTCCTCACTCTTCACGCCCCGCTTCCTCATTCTACACGCCTCACCTCCTCATTCTAAACGCCCCGCCCCTCATTCTACACGCCCCGCCCCTCACTCTACACGCCCCGCCCCTCACCCTTCACGCCCCGCCCCTCACTCTACACGCCCCGCCCCTCACCCTTCACGCCCCGCCCCTCACTCTACACGCCCCGCTCCCTCTCTTAACCCAATCCCTTTCTTCTGATTGTCTCTTATATTTTTTTCCTGTAATTTATCTTTTTCTCTCATTTTCTCTCCTTCCTACCTATCTCTATTGAACTCTCCCTCTCTCTCTCTCTCTCTAATTATTATCTCCTCGGCCCTTCTTCTTGGCCCCTTTACTCTCATTACCCTCTCTTTCCACCCTCTTTTGTTCCCCCTCTCTCTCCCAACCCACCCTTTTATTCTTCTTGTTACCCCTTTCTTCCCTTAATTCACTTTTCCTCTCTCGTTCCCCTTTTCTCTTCTCTTCTTTACCCCTTTTTCTTCTATTTTTGTTTCCCTTACCAGGCTTATTCATCTACATTCCTTTCCTCCTCCTAGTTCTCTTTCCCCCTCACTTTCTTCTCTTCCTCTTCCATCCTCTCCCACACCACCCCAGTATCTTCTTTTCTTCCCCTACTCTCCATCATCTTTCTCTCACTCTTCCCTCCCCCCTCCTTTCCCCCCTCCCCTTCTCTTCCCCCCCCCTTCACCAATAACCCCTACCCATCATCCTCCTTCTCTCCTTTTTTTTTTCAATTCCTCCATCATCATCATCTTCATCATTCCCCCTTATCCTCCTTCTCTCCCTCACGTGTCCCCACTACCATCTCCTCCTTCCCTACCTCACCTCCTTCCCTCCTTCTCCTCCACCCACCACCAGATGCTCAACAAGGTTCAGTTCTTTAATTCTTTCATTATTCTTTTATTCTCGTTTTCATTGTTTTCATTTCTTTCATCCTCAAGACTATTTTTCCTCCCGACACCTTATTGGATACATATTGACAGGTGCGAACATTTTAATTGGCAGTTGAGTCTACCTTTGTGATGGGTGGTGGGGTGAGGGAGGGGTGAGGGAGGGGTGGAGGTGAGGAGGTGGTGGGGGTGGGTGAGGGGGAGCGTGTTGGTCTGGAGACTCTCTGAAAGATATTGTCACTTGTAAACAATCCTATGAAGGAAATTAGTTGTGTATATTTAAAAGTAGGGTTAGGTTAGGTTAGGTTAGGTTTAAGATGAGGAAGAAGGGAGGGGAAGAATTGAGAGAGATGGAGAAGGGAAAAGAAGTGGGGAAGAAGGTGTGAGGGAGAAGGAAGAGGAAGAGGTGAGGAGGTGCGTAAGTCAAGAGTCACTGAAGATAATGTAATTTATAAATGAGCCTCACAACTAAGGTCTGTATTATAAGTTAGTAAATACACTAAGTCATCATTAATCAAATATTTAGATAAGGATTATTTTTTTGGCTCGCCATGACGTGGTGATAAGACCCTGGCCACAAACAATCCCCGCCACAGTTGGTAGCCGCCCATGGTACTGTACGCTACTAGTTATTGTTTGTTCACACATGTACAATTTTAGAGTTAATTCTTATCTTCGTCTCTATCGTAAATATGCTAAATTGTTGTGTTTGTCTCCACATATTTTGTAAACAATTGAATTAGGTTTGTAGCTTTTCTTTCATGCCCTCGTAGCGGTCACTACACTTAGCGGTGACCTGTTAACGCCCCCCCCCCCCCTCCTAAGATGATCACCAGCGACCTGTACGTGCTCAAATAAATGGTACAAACAAGGCATAACTCTATATAGGTTTGTTTATATAACAATAATACCTGTGTGTTGAACTTCACCAACTTGTTACAAAGAAACACATTAAGTTGTTTGGTGGAGATATGGTAAAGTTTGTTGTCATGGCGGTACAGTAGTGAAGAGGACTGTCAATGTGTAACGAGTTAATTGGCGAAGAAAGCCTAGCTTATATACGTATACAACACGTGAGAAAAGGCACAAACGTTGGCATGAAAGCAAAACCCTTGTATGCAAAGATAACAAGAGAGAGAGAGTGAGGGCCGCGCTCATGTGCATATCACAGGCGTGAAAAAGGGGACATACTTGTAGGTACACAGCGGTCCTCTTGTATGCGTGTACAACAGGTGAGCACCGCTTATATGCGTATCACAGGTAAAAAAGCCACATGCTCGTGTGTGCGCGTGAAGAGGTCGCCGTCTGTATGCGTATCATTACAGTGCCGGGAGCTGTGTGTGGCGAGCCTCCTCCACCACCCCGCATGCACTCATTAAGACCTTTTATACACCGAAATTTTTAAGTCTCCCATTGAAAAGAAAAATGTTCTATAAGATATTTGTGCGGTGAGAGAGTAGATAGTTAAATGGTTCGTATGATCTCTCGCTCCGAGCGTCGAGGGTGAGGGCTCTTCTCTGGGGACTAAGGTGCCATTTTGGTATTTTCCATCCTTTTCAAAAACAAACTTTTATTTATACCGGACACTTAAGGAAGAAGGGGCCTCTTAACAAACAAAGTATTTGCTTTTAGAATCACCTTCTTTTTTTTATATTTACCATCGTCTTTTCTCTTGGGGAAAGCTTAAGCTCCTATTTAGATATTTTCCTTCCTTAAAAAAAATAGCATCAAAAGTTTATAAAAGTAGAAACTCTATTAATCTTCTTATATATAAAAGTATTTACTCCCGGGTTCATATTATTTAGTCTTTCCTTCGTCATCTCCCGCGGATCAACATGTTATCACAAGGAAGCAGTTTGATAGTGAATGGTATTCCTCCGGGAGCTGCCGTGGTAATTGGACCATATTTAACGTTTTTAAAGAGGTGACTCGCGGGGTAGTGAGGCCCCGTCCAGCCTCGTCTGGCCTCAGTGTTTCTATCTGTTGCCGATGTGTGTGTGTGTGTGTTTGTGAGCCGTGTTGGTGTGTTGCAAGGTGTTCTGGTGTGTTACAGGGTGTGCTGGTGTGTTGAGGGGTGTGTTGAGGGGCGTGCTGGTGTGTTGAGGGGTGTACTGGTGTGTTAAGGGGTGTACTGGTGTGTTAAGGGGCGTACTGGTGTGTTAAGGGGCGTACTGCTGTGTTAAGGGGCGTGCTGGTGTGTTGAGGGGCGTGCTGGTGTGTTGAGGGGTGTGTTGAGGGGCGTGATGGTGTGTTGAGGGGTGTGTTGGCGTGCTCCGGGTGCATGTGTGTGTTTGTGAGCCGTGGATGTGTATGGTGTGGGTGTGTGAAGGGGGTGTGGGTGCGTGGCGGGTGTGTGGTGTGGGTGTGTATTGTGGGTGCGTGGCGGGTGTGTGGTGTAGGTGTGTGGTGTAGGTGTGTGGCAGGGGTGTGTAATAAGGATGTGTGGTAGGGGTGTGTGGCGGGGGTGTGTGAGGATGTGGCGAGGGTGTGTGAGGTTGTGTGACGTGGATGTGTGGTGTGGGTGTGTGGAAGAGGTGTGGGTGTGTGGAGGGAGTGTGGGTGTGTGGAGGGGGTGTGTGGCGGGGGTGTGTGAGGACGTGTGACGTAGATGTGTGGTGTGGGCGTGTGGATGGGGTGTGGATGTGTGGAAGGGGTGTGGGTGTGTGGAGGGGTGTGGGTGTTTGGCGAAGGTGTATGGTAAGGGCGTGTGGCGGGGGTAATTGGGTCTGTCCGTAACTCAGAAACAGCACAAAGACCATCGCTTGTTTCATCTGGCTAACACTAGGAACAGCAACAGAAGCAGCAGCAAACACAACAGCGGCAAGAACAGTATCAGGCATCCCCAACACAGGACAGCAGCAGCAGAGGCAGGCAGCTCCTCCGGGGCCCCAAGTGTAGGTCCCGGCGGGGCGCTTCCCCCCGGCGGGCCACCAGCGCAAGTTCTTCCCACTCGTGGCGTAATTTGTGTAAGTTGGTGGGTGTGGTTGTGTCGTGGAGGGCCCGGGTAATATACCGGTTGCAACCTTTAGCCAAACCTCATCTTTACAGCACGCCTGGCTTCAATACAACCCGGAGGAGTGGAGGGCTCAGTTATAACTCACTAAAAGGAGAAGAAGCGGTGGGGGGAGAGAGACCCTTCCAAAGCGCCCGGAATTTTCCCGTCTTTTTCGTCCGTTCTCAAAATAGTTTCTGTCGAGTAAGTTACTACTTGAAGTGATTTTTGTTTGGTTTGTTTCTCTTCAGTTATTGGTTTGAATTATGTGTTCTCGAGGATGAAATTTGTTGATTAGCGATTTTTGTCTGAGCTGTTAGTTTCACCATTGAGGGTGTGTGTTTTTTACGGTCTGGCTTTTCATGCATAACCACAAACGGAAACTTTATTAAAGCGTTCCACACATCTTTAACCAAACAGCCGAGGGCAGAGCAATATGACTCTTGCGCCGCCGGTCATTAAGGCTGAAAAACGTCAAATTACCACTCGTGTTGCAGTGCAATATGGAAGTTAAAGTTAAATAATTTACCCCTGGGTGGGTCATTAGGATAAGAGTTTTAATATGGAAATGAAAATCATATAATTTGAAAGTCACTTCACAAAATGCGTCGAAATGATCCCTGGGCTCTCGAGAGAAGCAAAAGAAAACTTAAGTCGGTTTTACTTTCATGTTAGTCAAGACGTGGATAATTGGAAAACCCCAAATTGAAGTTTTTACTGACGTAGCGAGTAAAGGGAGGCTGACGGACAAGTGTCGTAGGAAAAAGAGGGAACTTGTCTTTGATGCCGGGGGTTAAAAAATGGCCATCGAGCTCGACAATTACAGTACCGGGTATAGACTCGTTTAGCGTCTGAGGATCGCTGGCTAGCCGCTTGTGAGATCCGATTTACCAAGAGCTTTTGTGACTCAGTTTTTCGGTAAATTAGTTTAAGGTGTGTGTGTGTGTGTGTGTGTGTGTGTGTGTGTGTGTGTGTGTGTGTGTGTGTGTGTGTGTCCCTTACTGGCCTTACCTGAGCACCTTCTTGATGACTGTCTCCCCTCACCTGGTGTTGCTAATGACTTGTTGTTCTTTCTCCCTCTCTCCCCTTACCTCCCCCCTCCTTCCCTCACCCCCCTTCCCTCTCTCCCCTACCCTCCCTCCCCCACCTCTTCCCTACCCATAACTACCTGACACAAATTACTTGGTTAATACTATAAACTTTTGATCAGCTGAGTTAAACACATCACATGAAGATTAGCCTCCCTCCTGGGCTTATTTCACCTTAAGATTAACCACCCTAACGGTAATTTAATGTAACCTAACCTAATCTAACCTAACCAAAAAAATAATGTTTCAACACACACACACACACACACACACAGTCAGTCCTCCTCCTCCAGTAGCCAAGGTAACCTGAGCCTCCACCTTCACTACCTCGGGATATATAGGTACTGCCTCTTCCCTCTCCTCTATGTCTGTGTCCCGAGACTAACAATGAAGAAATAACAAGTATGACAAGACGAATTGATAACAGGTTACAAAGAAAGATCACAAGAGCTCTAAAAATAACATGAAGGGATGGGGGGAGAGAGAGGGAGGGAGGAAGAGGGGGAGGAGGGGGGGAGAGAGGGAGGGTTGTGAAGTAGGAAGGAGGAGTATTCGAGGTAAGGGAGGGATATAATGGAGGAGGAAGATGGGAGGGGAAGGATGAGGGTGGAGGTGAAGGGGGATGGGAAAGGGGTGAGGAAGATGGAGAAGGGAAGAGGTGTGGGAGGTTGGAAAGGAGAAGAGGAGTGGAGAAGGACGAGAGAGAGAGAGAGAGAGAGAGAGAGAGAGAGAGAGAGAGAGAGAGAGAGAGAGAGAGAGAGAGAGAGAGAGAGTTTTTATATAGAGGGAAAATTAATCCATTTTTTATCTGACCTTAGAGTTAACACACACACACACACACACACACACACACACACACACACACACACACACACACACACACACACACACACACACACTACTTGTTCAATGTTTCTCTTATTATTAGTATCTTTTTCACAATATTTCACTAATTCTTTTATTCGGGTACAGTATCTGATGATGATGATGATGAATAGCCCGCTAATATACTCGGTAGCCCGGTAGATGAAAAATATCCCGGTATATTCAGTAGTCCGGTATAATCACCAGTCCGGTATAATCAGTAGTCCGAAATAGTCACCAATCCGGTATAATCACCAGTCCGGTATTGTCAGTAGTCCGGTATAATCACCAGTCCAGTATAATCACCAGTCCAGTATAATCACCAGTCCGGTATGGTCATTAGTCTGGTATAGTCAGTAGTCCGGTATAGTCAGTAGCAAGAGGCTCAGTAAACATCTGCTGACACACAAAAGTGGCCGCCGCGTTCAAAGCTTGACTGAATATTTAGTATCCAAAGAAGAAGTCCAACTGCCCGAGTACTGTATTGTTGTGTGAGACCACCGGCTGAGACCTTATCTGGGTGAGGGAGGGAGGTGAGGGAGATGAGGGAGGTGAGGGGTGGGGGGTAGGAATGGAGGGAAGGGAGAGGGGGAGGAGGGATCGAGTAAAGGATGGAGGGAGGGAGTGAGTGCCTGAGTAGAGGGAGGGATGGACTTACTGGAAGGAGGGAGGGAGGGAG
>CAUDMG010002538.1:10937978-11085478 GCA_958450375.1 Homarus gammarus
TCCTCCTGGTCAGTAAATGGGTTCATCTGTTAGTGGACGACGGGTTACTGCTGAGGTTCATGTGCCTGTGTGTCGAGGTTCAGGTTGCGGTGGCTGAGTGTATACGACCCTCGCCTCCAATCCTTTGCATCGCTTGTTCGCGTCCGGTGTACCCCCAACCCGGTCAGCTGTGCAGTACATCGGGACCTAACTTTACATTTGGGGAGGTGAAAACGGTCGAGTGCAGTACCGTCCTAACTGCCTCCGTATACACAGATGGTTTAGTATTCAGTGTACTATATCCGTACTGCCCCTAACAGGCTGTTCAGCAAATGGGACTCATATTGACATTCTTCTCTCTATACAACTAACCTGTGTCTTAACTACCTGCCTCCTTCTCCAACAACTCCGCGTTGATGATAGGGGGGGGGGGGTAACTTAACCAGGGAAGGAGGGAGGGAGGGAGGGAGGGTACGGAGGTGTTAAGCAGGGAGGGAAACACCTCCGTCGCCTCCCTCCCTCCCTGGTTAACTTACTCCCCATCATCAACACCAAATTAGCTCCCATCCTCCCCGTCCTCACCTCATCCCTCCTCTTCCTCCTTCCCTCCTTATAATTCATCTTGTCTCTCCATCCCTTCACCCTGTTCCCCCCTAGCCCTACCTCCACCCTGTTCCCCCTAGCCCTACCTCCACCCTGTTCCCCCCTAGTCCTACCTCCACCCTGTTCCCCCCTAGCCCTACCTCCACCCTGTTCCCCCCTAGCCCTACCTCCACCCTGTTCCCCCCTAGCCCTACCTCCACCCTGTTCCCCCCTAGTCCCACCTCCACCCTGTTCCCCCCTAGCCCTACCTCCACCCTGTTCCCCCCTAGCCCTACCTCCACCCTGTTCCCCCCTAGCTCTACCTCCACCCTGTTCCCCCCTAGCCCTACCTCCACCCTGTTTCCCCCTTGCCCTACCTCCACCCTGTTCCCCCTAGCCCTACCTCCACCCTGTTCCCCCCTAGTCCTACCTCCACCCTGTTCCCCCCTAGCTCTACCTCCACCCTGTTTCCCCCTTGCCCTACCTCCACCCTGTTCCCCCCTAGCCCTACCTCCACCCTGTTCCCCCTAGTCCTACCTCCACCCTGTTCCCCCTAGCCCTACCTCCACCCTGTTCCCCCCTAGTCCTACCTCCACCCTGTTCCCCCCTAGCCCTACCTCCACCGTGTCCATCCCTTCCTTCTTCCCCATATTCCTTCCCCTCCAACCTGCCGCCCATTCTCTCCTTCCCCAACCCCCTCTTCGTTTTCCTTTCTCCCTCCTCCTCACTCCTTCCACCTTCCTTGACCCTCCCTCTTTATTTCACCTCCTTTCACCCTTCCATCTTCCCTTCTTCCCCTCCACCTTTCCCATCTACCCCCTCCCTCAATACGTCCCCCTCCCCCCCTCCAAGACACTCAGAACAATACGGTCATCAATCATCAACAGTGAGAGGCAAGAGATATGATTCAGTGTGGACCATTAGGGAGCGAGTCATCAAAAATGTGTTAATACTGTGTGTGGCGGAGGGAGGGAGCCGGTGCCACATTCCCTCCGCCCATTACTGCCATATAATCCAGGCACTCATTCCCAATATCTCCCCCCTCACCCCACCCCCACCACCCCCACCACCACATTCATCCCCCCCCTCCCCCCCTCAACCCCACACTCTTTCAACATTCACCCTATCTTCCTTCCCTCCCTCACACACCCTCCTTCTCCCCTCACCCTTCACACTCTCTCCTCCCCCTCCACACCCTCCTTCTCCACACCCTCCCACCCTCCACACCCTCCCACCCTCCACACTCCACACCCTCCCACCCTCCACACTCCACACCCTCCCACCCTCCACACTCCACACCCTCCCACCCTCCACACTCCACACCCTCCAACCCTCCACACTCCACACCCTCCCACCCCCCACACTCCACAAAACTGCTAATGATTCGGTCTTGACTTCATTTAACCCATCAAGTGAGTCGTTGGTGTTTGTTCATTCATCTGTCGCTTTATGAAGGTTATTAAAAGGTAATTTTTTTTCTTTGGTTACTGAAAGGTAATTTTTTTTTAATTTTTCTTTGGTTGCTTAAAGGTATTTTTTTCTTTAATATTTTTTTGAGGATTATTGAAAGTTTTTTTTAATTACCTTTGATTATTGAAATGTAATTTTTTATCCAAAGGTAATTTTCTCGATTTGTTTATAGATCTAATTCCCTTTTATGGTTCCCGTTACCTTAAATCATTTTATTTTACTTCCGGTTGACAAAAACCCCGTCTCTTATTGCCTTAATTATATAACAGGTAATAAGGTAATTAACCTCCTTTACCTGGTCTCTCTCTCTCTCTCTCTCTCTCTCTCTCTCTCTCTCTCTCTCTCTCTCTCTCTCTCAAATTTAAGTCTTTTAAAAGCTGCCATATGGAAATAAATTTACTTTCGTGATTTAATTATTAAATTAATTCTTGCTTTAATAATTAGTTTAATTAGTTAATAAAATATATAATTTCTTTAATTACATTCGGTTGGTTGAGTATATGCCCGTCCTGATCTGACTGGTGTATGCTGTTTGAGAGGAAAATATTACTCTTTTCTTTTATCCAATGGCGGTCAAACTTTGTGCCTTCATCTATTTTTGTATATTAATTCATAAAGACAGATTGGTGATTAAGAATAGGCGGTGATTGGGATGATTAGATACAATACAACACAATACAACACAATACAACACAATACAATACAACACAATACAATACAACACAATACAATACAATACAATACAACACAATACAACACAATACAATACAACACAATACAATACAACACAATACAATACAACACAATACAACACAACACAATACAATACAACACAATACAATACAACACAATACAATACAACACAATACAATACAACACAATACAACACAACACAATACAATACAACACAATACAACACAACACAATACAACACAACACAACACAATACAACACAACACAATACAATACAACACAATACAATACAACACAATACAATACAACACAAAAGAGTCAAAGGTAAAGATTAGTGAGCTTAAGGGATTTTTTTTATAAACGAGTTATGAAGTATTTTAAGTACGGAGTTAATGTGCTCTCTCTCTCTCTCTCTCTCTCTCTCTCTCTCTCACTCACCCCCACCCCCCCCACTCACACTTCATTTCTCCCCCCCCCCCCCACACACACTCACACACACACCGCCAATAGACTCAGTGTGCATAATAACAAGAGACTCGCTAAATCAGAACCCCGGGACTGACGAGGTTTGTGAGAACTATCCCGTTTTATGAGTGGTCGTCCCTTTCTCATTAAGGAGTCATAAACAAGGCGGCTCGCACACTCACAACGACACCGTAAAAAAAAAAAAAAATTCAATATCCGTTTTATGTTAACCTTGCGTGTGTGTGTGTGTGTGTGTGTGTGTGTGTGTGTGTGTGTGTGTGTTATAAAAAAACTGCAATAGTGATCTGTGGCACATGACCACCTCACCACATTGTCACTACCACACACAGCCCACAGCTTCGTACTGTCCTGCTTTTTAGTCTGTTTTTGGTTGGTTGGGTCTGTTTTGCTAGCTGGTCTTTGTCGACTAGCTGGTCTGTGTACTAGATGGTCTTTTTACTAGCTGGTCTGTGTACTAGAGGGTCTGTTTGCTAGTTGGACTGTTTGCTAGCTGGACTGTTTGCTAGCTGGACTGTTTGCTAGCTGGTCTTCCTCTCCTTATTCAATTTAAATATTTCATTCCTTGATAGATGACCCGGGATCCTAGTGCTGTCATTAGGTACCCCTGTGCAATAACACCAGAAGCATCTGCTAAGTGTCACAAGTATATACAGTATAAATATTATTCTCTCCTTATTGTGTTTATCTCTCACTTCCTGTTAACAGATCATGGCCTGCCTATTCCTCCCTCCCTCTAGGCTAGTTTGTCTCCCTCTCTGCTAACCTACCTGCCTGTCTGTCTGTCTGTCTGTCTCCCTCTCTTTCTGCTAATATGTCTGGCTCTTTCCTTCCCTCCCTCCCTCCCTCTGTCTCCCTCTCTCTCCTTCATACTCTGCTATCCTGCCTGCCTATCTACCTCCCTCTATCCCTTCCTACTACCTAACCTGCCTCCCTCCTCTCTCTCTCTCTCTCCCTGCTTGTCTGACTGTGGTGCAATCGCTGGTGTTAATGGTGGTTCGATTCTGTCTGTTTTGTTTTCCTGCTTGAACTGCCGAGTCATTAGTGGATCCTACCTGCTTGAACTACCTGTGACTCCAGCCTCCCTGTATTACACGTCCACTGTGATAGCCGCGTCCCCCTGCAGGTCCCTCCACTCCACTGAAACTATCCCATTACTGAACACTGTGTTTACTGAGGTGATCGTTTAGTGTGAATCTTTTCCCTCTGGTGGCGACTCATTAACACCCGGATCCTGACCCCGATACCAAAGCAAAGCTAACCTAACCTAACCTAATTTACCTTAATCTAGCAATCAATGCAGCATAATCCTAACCTAACCTAACCTAAATTGACTTGATCTAACAACCTAACCTGATATACTGTACATCTCCAAAATACTCTGACTTAATCTAACCAAACTAAATCGAACTTAACCTAACCTAGCATAATGTAACCTATCATAACTTTAACCTAGCTTAACTTAATCCAAACACAGCGATCCAATTGCCATGTTCTCTCTTCCTGTTCAAATGTGTCAATCAATCAATTACTTAATACACACACACACACACACACACACACACACACACACACACACACACACACACACACCACACACTCTTATTTTTCCGATTGGGTGTCTCTCTCTCTCTCTCTCTCCTTCCCTCCCTCACCCTCTTTTACTCCCACTAGATCTGACACTAATCTGCCACCCCCATCGACTCGCATTACCACACTGCCCCATCATGACCTGACACCTCCCCTTCCACCCTCCTCTCCTCTCCCCTTCACACAGTAACATTCCCCCTTTCCTACTCTCCCCTTCTTCCTCCCTCCATCACCACTCCCCACACCCACCCCACAAACACCCTTACATATTCCCCCCCCCCACACATAGAGACCACGAATCAATCTTCCCTTTCCTCCTCCTCCTTCCCCTTCCCCTCCCCCTCCCACCCCCTCCTCCTCTCCCTCCCCTCCTCCTCAAGGCTGGTGGCGTTTTAATCCATTGAGACAATTCAAATGATAATGTATCCGGGGAGAGGTGGTGTGAGTCCCCCACTGTCCCGGCTGTCACCACCACGCGCATTTTATGGTGACGGAGTGGCGGCCGTCTTGTTTACCCTGCCAGGTACGACGCCGCCATCACCATCTGCCACTGGGGGGAAATAACTCATACCGAAGCGGGGGAGAGGGGGGGAGGGGGGGTAGAAAAATATCTTATACCACACCTAAAATAACTTAAATGGGGGAGGGGGGGGGGGGAAGGAGGGAGGGGAGGGAGGAGGGAGAGGGAGAATTATATTACTTTTATCTGAGGGGAAATTACTAGCTAATACCCGAAGGAAAAATATCCAATACTGGGGACAATAAATTCTAGTGCAGGGGAAAATAATTACATCCACACGGGAAAATAACTTCGTGTGTAGAGGAAAATATGTAATACTATGGGAAAAATAGCCTTTAATGCAGGGGAAAATAACTAATATTATGGAAAAATTACTTCTAGCACAGGGAAAATAACTGTTACCAGAGAGAGAGAATTCTTAACTTTAATCACAGGGGAAATAACTCTCTCCTAATAATTACAACCACAGGGAAATAATGTAAGCCACAGGGAAAATAACTTGTACCAGAGGGAAAATAATTTATACCGCAGGGGAAATATTCCTACTACAGGGAAAATAAATAAACAGTTAATGAGGACAATAACTAAATGGTTTGCTTTTGTCAGGAAAATATTGGTTACTAAGAAGGGAAACTAAACAGGAAAGTTATCGCAAAGTTATATATAATTTCGGTTGAGTTATATATATATACATAATTAACGTATTGGTTCTTATGAGGAAAATAAGGAAAATATTACTTTTTTTCTGGGGAGGAATATCGCTTGAATTTGAATTAGAATTTAAATATTACTCCTAGCCAGAAAAAATAGCTAAAAATATCCCTCCTATGCAGAAACACAACAAAAATATTCCTCCTAGCTAGAAACAAAACCAAAATATTCCCCCCAAACTACACAAAACAGCAATATTAAACCCAGTGAGAAATATGACCGAAATATTACTGAATTACCAAGAAACACCTGAACAATGGACCCGGCGAGGCAATGAGGGTAGTATACCTAAGAGATTAATTATCGTATATTTCTTATTCCTATTTATTTGTTTTATATTAGTGAGATGATGTTTTGTGGTAGACTGTGTGAGTTGTTGTTGTTGTTATTGTTATTTTCTTGGTAATAATGAAGCTTTTAGTTCATATTGATGCTTTGTGGGATACGGCACCTCATAATATTAACAATGGCTGGATTTTTATGTTATTTAATTTATACTCAGTTTATTTCGTATTTTTCTTTTTCCATTCTTTTCGTCTTATATTTATGGAAGTCTTTTGTTAAGTTAAGGTTTATGTTAACGAAAGAAAGACGCGATAGTAGTTATTTAATTTTTTGGGTTCAGGTTGTATTGAAATTTGGGAGAAATCTTAAACTGAATCGCAATTTAATCGAGTTGTTTTATTTTGGATGAGGTTGCGATTTTGGAATATATATTGTTTTTTTTTGGGGGGGGGGGGAGGTGTTGAGGGAAAAAATAAACAGTTTCAGTTAAGATTTGTTCATTGGTTGGCTATACGGTCACACTAAAGGGAAAGAAACACTCCCTCACGCGCGTAATCATCCTCGGTAAGGTCAGGAAGGCTGGGGGATTAGATTTTATTGATACAGCGAAACCCCCGGGAGCTATTACGTGTTGTTATTGTGGGTGATTAACGGAATGAATTCGTGTTCCAGTCGTGTTCACCGCCCGGAGATGAACAAAACTTTACCTTCATGTAAGAGTAAATCAAGTACTGTACCGGATTATGACTGGTGGTTTACACTGCCTCGTCCAGCTGGCAGACTTGACGTGTGTATGACAGTCGTACGCCACCGTGAGTTACCTTCTATATCCTCCTGGCAGTTCTCTCTCTTATTATGGCCATCTTCTCTCGTTTGGCCATTCTCTCTGCTCCTGGCCACTATGAAGCCCCCTCCCCCCTCCTCCTGACCACTATGAGGCCACCCTCACCATCTCCTTGCCACTGTGGAGCCACCCTCCCCCTTCTCATATCCACTATGAGGCCACCCTACCCTCCTCCTGGCCACTATGAAGCCACCCTCCCACTCCTCCTGGCCACTATGGAGCCACCCTCCCCTTCTCCTGGCCACTCTGAGGCCACAGTGGCCACGCGACCCCGGCACATTACCATATGGTTCTATTGTTTGTTGACGGCGTTATATCCTGGCAGCAGCGTTACCAATACCCGCATATTTCCTGCACCTTTAGAGGACAGACTTTACTTGTTGGGTGTTTGTGTCCTTTGACTTGACCTAACCTGTCCTGACCACACCAGACCTGACCTGACTCTCTTTTGAATTACAATATTTTTTACGATTTGTTCATTGTTAGTGAACTGGTTATTGTAAGGCTCGAATGTGACGTACACTAATTTACACTAATGTGTGTGTGTGTGTGTGTGTGTGTGTGTGTGTGTAATATTTCCAGTGTTATACCTCATAAATACACCTGGACTATAGGATCACGTGCTACACAGAAAGTAATAATAATAATAATAATAATAATAATAATAATAATAATAATAATAATAATAATAATAATGTTCCCACGTCATTAATAATACGACCCGAATAATAATTCAGTACTATAACTCAGGAATCTTCCCCTCCTCCTCACACCTAACCTCCCTCCTTCCTCCACCCCTCCATTAAAGTATTTATAGAATAATAAAATACGGGCGTAATACTTGATGTAGCCGGGCTGGATCACCTCTCCTGGCGGCCTGGATCCCCTGATAATTACCACGACGCACTCTTCACACCGACCCGTCCCCCTCCTTGTCTTCCATCTCACCACCTCCACCATCCACGACCCTCTGTGAAATACATGTCCTTAGGTTATTCTCAACTGGCTGTGGTGTAGAGTACATCAACGCACGAAGCAGTAGCTGAAGGAGGCGGCGTTGAGAGCCTTCGTTATACCGAGGGAAGGAGGGAGGGAGAGAGGGGGGGACACCATTATATCAGAGTCGTGCACGGTCCCCCCATTCACCCGATCGTTTTGTCACCCGGTGATCGTCTGAACAATATCATGACAGATTATAGGTCATCAGTGGGTGGCGGGCGGTAAGGGCGGCCTTCCTACAGCCCGAGGGTGGCGCCATAGCTCTTGTGGCCCCGCTAGATGCGTGAGTTATGGGCTGGTAGCCGCGGGACAAGACTTCATATGAGAAACAATATGTCTGGATTCCTGGGGAGCCATAACGACCGGCCGAAGGATGACCTGCAAGTGGAAGTTTTGGGTTCATAACTCCGCCTACCAGCGAGAGATTGAGTGTGTTGGCTAGTGGTGTAGTGCCTTACTACTACTACTACTACTACTACTACTACTACTACTACTACTTTTTTTAAGGGATAACGTGGCCTCCAACCTCCCCTTATAGCCATACCTTCTCCACATATTTATTACCTAACCATCGTCATACAAAAGTATCTACCCTATAGCTGAGTTAGTTAACCCATTCAGTGACTGTTGCCTCACAGTCAGCATCTGCGACTGTTTGCCTTAAGGGCCGATGATCTCGTTCCCCTGAGGCAAAACAGTGCAGTCGACATCTTCACCAGGCTGTAACGTAGCTTCTGGCCTGTTGCTTCTGCTACTACTATTGGATGAGTCCTTCCAGTCATACTCTCCCTCCTCTCTCTTCCACCCCTCCCCACCCCCCAACTCCAGTTAACTGCTAATTCGTGTTACTTAATGATACAGAGAGAGAGAGAGAGAGAGAGAGAGAGAGAGAGTTGCTCACAGACATCCCACACTCCCACGACTCGCCCTCCAGGAGTCATCGATCGAAAAACAAAGAGAAAAAAAATTACCCAATAGTCGTTAAACTGCTCATTCTGCCACACGTATAGAGTAATAATAAAACAATTTTCACTTAACTACAAACTTACGGAACAGAGAGACGAAACATACAAGATTCCCCCCCTCACCCCCCCCCCCCCCCCCACCCTCCCCTCGCCCAAAAAGTACGTAATCTTTTTCTTTTTCTGTTTTAGAGAGAGAGAGAGAGAAAGAGAGAAAAATAATAAAAATAATATATATAGAAGTGTAAAATCATCCGTACCCCAACCAGCGGATTTCCAATGATAATCCTTTCCGTAAATTTCCAAACTTGGGAGATTTAGTGTACCATTTGAAAATCCAGGAAGACAATGCCGAAATGGCTCGACTCAAAAGAATTCTGGAAGGTTTCCCCGGCATCACTTGCTCTTAATTTTTGCACCCTGCCAAAAATTAGGACACAGAACAAAGGAAAGCGCGCGATAATTTTAGCGGCAAAAGTTCCCCCGGACAAAAGAATCAAGATATTTCAGTCAACTGCTCCTGTTTTTAATGGGGGGCCTCGTAAAAGGTCTTATAGGGGTGGGTAGTGTCGGAGGCCGCCAGGCTTCTGACACTCTTCAATATTTTACATTTTTTAATCGCGTCTTTTATTTTCAAGGAGTTTATGAGACGGTTTTGTGTGTGTGTGTGTGTGTGTGTGGTGTGTGGTGGTGTTTTTGTCAGTGTGTGTGTATGTGTGTGTTTTTGTGGAAGGGTCTGCGTGTTTGTGTGCATATATTATTTTTGTTAGTGTTTGTGTGCTCAGCGTTTGTGTTTGTGGCAGGGTTTGTGATAGCGCTTATGTTTATAGGAGAATTGCGCCGCCCACTTGCGCCGCCACCTTGCGCCGCCTCCTTGCGACGCCCACAATATCATCCACTTGTATCGTCCATTATGTCACCTTTTTCTTCCGCCCACTCATGCCGACCACTAACGCCGCCCACACAAACAACTCTCGCCATCCAAACACACTGTTGCCGCCCACACAAACAACTCTCGCCACCCAAAAATACTGTTGCCGCCCTCACAGACTGTTGCCGCCCTCATAAACTGTTGCCACCCACACAAACAAAATCAGAATGTGGCTATTAGATGCCTTTATATACTGTACGAATGAAACATACTTGTAAAATATAGGAAAAACAGACAAAATAATTAATAGAAGATAAAATATGAATACACAAAGAAAATATCTGATAAATGAATAAATAAATAAATAAATATGGGTTGAAACATCATGCAAAACTATTGATATTTTTTCATGGTTACAAGACCGGAGGAGAGAACTAGGGGAAGAAAGGGTCCTATTAGGGAAAATCTCACAGTAAGTATATACCCAGCTTATACCATACGGCGTGAGGTACCGTATGAACACTTGGTCGCTGGCAGGGAGAAACTGAGGGAATCATTACTCGGAAAATGATTTTGTTTTACAGCCCACATAGAAAAAATAAAAGCATTTAGAATATAATAAATAAAAACAATCAGATACACAGTTAGTTAAATGATGTTTTATGTAACAAGATCCAAAATGTATGTAAGATCCGTGTGTATATCTCGTGGCAGATGTGAACCAATCAATGTATTATATGGGCTATGTGAGCGATGCCTAGTTGCTAACGGAAAAAAAAGTCTTCTATCATTACTACCATAATCACATTATTTTTCACACTTAAAAAAAGGAATAAATCAAATTACCTGGGACAAAAATAACATCACCTAAGGCTGTTTTGTTTACATCTCGTGGCAGATGTGATCATCCTCCAACAGCTGTATGTGAACGACACCCGACGGACGACGAGGCTAAAGAAACAATCAAATGAAATCCACAACTCAAAACTTTTCTTCTTCTTTTTCTTCTTCCCTAATTGTAAATCCGGTACCCAAAGTCTCAGGCTCGGGTTATTTAAATTTTCTTTAAGTCTTAGCGACCCAACCCGCGCGGCCAAGTCGTTAAAATGCAATCAATTTTGTTTTCTGCTCGTATCCCCACAACTCCTCCTCTCCTCTCCCTCGCGCGGGGTAAGAGGCCAGATTAAAATTTGAAATAATTTAATTAGAGAAAAGCTGTGTTAATGGGGGTAACTGACGCCTACAAATTAGTCCGGGTTTTGTTTCATGGCGGGGGCCGCTCGGGCGCATTTGACAGCTGGTTATCAAAATGCTAATATTAGAGAACAGGAAGGAAGCAGACCTTCTGGTGGCGGCCGGGCCCTGACGCCACGACATACACACATATGACATACATACATGCATACATACACAATGACCTGGCTACTGAAATGTACATATGTATTACATACACACATGACCACTGGGACATACTCAAAAAAGTGATACTGTAGAATACACATACATACATACATACACCTTAGTAAGACCCTTGCAGCATACACACAGATATAAAGGGCCGCTGTGACATATACACATACATGGCAATTCCAACTTACACACACACACACACACATACGGCCACAGCTTTAGGTTAACCTGTCCTCTTTAATTAATTTTTACTTCATAATTACAACCTGTCAAGACCAAAGGGAGTTTCGTAACTATGTACCGGATGTCATAAGTCGCACTCAGTATCCGAATATCCGTACAGTATATCCACAAGGTGTTAAGTGGATGTTTGTCTATAATGCCGGATAAAAAATGACGCATCTAGCTACATATTTGTTTTTTAGTCTTTGTAAATAAAAAAACAAAACAATTACAAACGAGAAACAGAGAGAGAAATGTTTTTATTCCCGATGGGTCTTGATTAGTACTATATCAGTGTCACACAGCAGCTAAGCATGTGTGTTTTTTGTTTGTTTTTTGTTTACTTTTCTAAATACCGACGTAAAGGGATACAGAGCTAAATGCGTAGATAGATAAACAGACAGATAAAAACATATGTATATAAGTAAGTAGATAAATGAAGAATTAAGAAAATAATAATTATAATGTAGAAGAATGAAATGTAGATACAACATAGATGAAAAACGAGAGGAAAGACCCCCGCCTCCCCCCCCCCCTCACTGTCCTAGAATGGTGAACTGTAAGATATAATATTTCCTTCAAGATCAAAAAGAAATTGTGTTCAACGGGTAAAAATACTAATCTCTCGCTTCTTTTAGATACGAGTAAATGCTATCTTAACATCCAGGGAGGAAGGAATAAGCACTTCTTTATTTACTCTCTCTCTCTCTCTCTCTCTCTCTCTCTCTCTCTTAAATCTTTAGTGATGTGATGTGTTGAAAGTTTACTTGTGTGTGTGTGTGTGTGTGTGTGTGTGTGTGTGTGTGTGTTTTATTTCTCTTCACTCGTACAGAAAACTCCCACTTCATCACATCAATAACACGAGTCAAATATTTCTCTCAAAACTCTTGTGATAAAGTTTGAAATAAGACACTGCCATTGCCTCGGCGAATTCTCAAAGCCGCAAAAATATATGTTAAAGATGCGTCGGGTCCTTAGTGAGTGTGTGTGTGTGTGTGTGAGGGAGGACTCGGAGGAGGAGCCTGAGTAGTCACCACTAGCCTGGACTAGCTGAGGTGGGTACAGGAGACGGATACAGTGGTACAGGAGGCGGGTACAGGAGGATGGTACAGTGGTACAGGATGCGGGTACAGGATCAGATGCAGTATTAAATGTACACGTTGAAGGGGTACACACTACGATGCTAATTATGTGTATAACTTGCGGCAATATTATGTGTGCGGTATGGGTGTTACTACCACTGATATAGATGACACTAAGAGAAAATATTAACTCGTTGTTGACAGGTGTGTAAAGGTTAGTTAGGTAAGGTTTGATTACTTCAGGTTTTCTTACCAGGGTATAGTTGAGGCAGATATGTTTAATTATGCAGAAACAAATAGTTTATTTTCATAATTTCTAGATATTTGTATCATTTCAATACCCCCATACTAGCGACCATCAGTGTCGCTACACCAGGACTACTTCATGGTTCATCTAACTTGAGTCTTTCCTCCGTCAGGTTGTAAACGTTCCCGGCACGACGAAGACGCCCGCAGCGGCTCCCCGGCCTCGCCTGTGAGGGACGAACCTCTGAGTCTGAAGGTGGGACCCCCTGCCTCCCCTGGCAATGGGGAGCCCTCACCGCCCCCGTCTAAGGCACAGCCCGCAGCCGAGGCCACCAACACCATGGACGACCACCACAGCGACGACGACGACGACTCACGACCCAGCAAGGCGGCGCGCCGAGATACAAACGATGAAGAAGAAGGGACAACCCTGACGCCCCCCAGGACAGGCTCTGTGGACGGGGCTAAGATATCCAACATGGAGACATTGGTTAGGCTTTTCCCAGGCCGCAAAATCCAGGTGTTGGAGGCTGTGTTACTGCGCTGTGGCGGTGACGTGCTGCGCGCCATCCAGACGCTGCTGTACGCCCTGCCACCCACCACCACCCCACAACTCCCCCACGTCAGCCAGCCCCACCATCCCCACCACCACGAGAACAACAATAACGAGCAGCACCAACACCACCCGTTGCACCACCACCACGCCCACCACCACCGCCAACCCCAGCAGCGTCCCTCTCCCCCTCGCTCCCCGGACCTGCGCCACCACGACCTCCTCTCCGACCCCGCCGCCCTCAGAGCATCCGCCTTCGCGCCCCTCACACCGCCCTCACTGGCCAGGTTCCCATACCCGCCGCCCCACGCTCTCATGGGATTGCCCTACCCACCCTTCCTGCCCCCTCGCCCAGAGTACTATCCACCCCTCAACCTCTCCTCACACACCGCCTCCCTCCTGGCTTCTCACCCACCCTCGCCGCCTCCTAGGGACCTCTCGGTCTCTCCTACCTCGCAACCTGACCAGGACACAGAATGAAGATATCCCTGGCTCTGGTACCACCCAGTGAGGCCGCCCCTAGGCCTGGTACCATCCAGTAAGGCCGCCCCTGGACCTGGTACCACCAAGCGTGGTCGCCCTTAACTCTGGTACTACCCAATGAAGCCGCCCCTGGGTCTGGTACCAGCCTGAGGCCGCCCCTACTAGTACCACCCAGTGAGGCCGCCCCTAGCTCTGGTACCAGCCAGTGAGGCCGCCCCTACTAGCATCAGCCAGTGAGGCCGCCCCTAGCTCTAGTACCACCCAGTGACGCCACCCCTAGCTCTGGTACCACCCAGTGAGGCCGCCCCTAGCTCTGGTACCACCCAGTGAGGCCGCCCCTAGCTCTGGTACCACGCAGTGAGGCCGCCCCTAGCTCTGGTACCACCCAATGAGGCCGCCCCTAGCTCTGGTACCACCCAGTGAGGCCGTCCCTAGCTCTGGTACCACCCAGTGAGGCCGCCCCTAGCTCTGGTACCACCCAATGAGGCCGCCCCTAGCTCTGGTACCACCCAGCGAGGCCGCCCCTAGCTCTGGTACCACCCAGTGAGGCCGCCCCTAGCTCTGGTACCACCCAGTGAGGCCGCCCCTAGCTCTGGTACCACCCAGTGAGGCCGTCCCTAGCTCTGGTACCACCCAATGAGGCCGCCCCTAGCTCTGGTGCCACCCAGTAAGGCCGTCCCTAGCTCTGGTACCACCCAGTGAGGCCGCCCCTAGCTCTGGTACCACTCAGTGAGGCCGCCCCTAGCTATGGTACTACCCAATGAGGCCGTCCCTAGCTCTGGTACCACCCAGTGAGGCCGCCCCTAGCTCTGGTACCACCCAGTGAGGCCGCCCCTAGCTATGGTACTACCCAATGAGGCCGCCCCTAGCACTGGTACCACCCAGTGAGGCCGCCCCTAGCACTGTTACCACCCAGTGAGGCCGCCCCTAGCTCTGGTACCACCCAGTGAGGCCGCCCCTAGCTCTGGTACCACCCAGTGAGGCCGTCCCTAGCTCTGGTACCACCCAGTGAGGCCGCCCCTAGCTCTGTTACCACCCAGTGAGGCCGTCGCTAGCTCTGGTGCCACCCAGTGAGGCCGCCCCTAGCTCTCTTACCACCCAATGAGGCCGCCCCTAGCTCTGGTACCACCCAGTGAGGCCGCCCCTAGCTCTGGTACCACCCAGTGAGGCAGCTCCTAGCTCTGGTACCACCCAGTGAGGCAGCTCCTAGCTCTGGTACCACCCAGTGAGGCCGCCCCTAGCTCTGGTACCACCCAGTGAGGCCGCCCCTAGCTCTGGTACCACCCAATCAGGCCGCCCCTAGCTCTGGTACCACCCAATCAGGCCGCCCCTAGCACTGGTAGACATCCAACCACAGCAACACACCTGACGGAAAGTGTGTAGCTATGGAAGACACACGGTCGACCTCCACCGAATCACACACACACACACACACACACACACACACACACACACACACACACACACACCATTCTACATCCCGTCATAAAAAAACCTGTCAATATGTCATCTCCACTACTCATATACCTCATATCACTCTCCCATCGTCTAGTACATAAAGCAAGACTCTTAGAGACATGACTCCTAAACCTGTGATCTCAATACATGGGTCTGTGTTTCTTTTAGGCCTCGATGGACTAAATTACATTCCATGAATCTATGTGTTTTCGTACGCTTCATAAACCCGAGAAAATAAGTTAGTGTATTAATAGTGTGTGTGAAGTTCGAACGAAATAATGTGATAATCTGAACAGAAGATAAGGCGTGTGATTGTTTGGAAAATCTAGGAATAAATGTGATTTTTTTTTTTTAAAGAAATTAGTTTTTAAAGTGAAATTATAAAAATTAAAATAACTAAGGAAAAATATGGAGTTTCAACGTTCAGAAAATGTTTGCTGTAAAAATTCCTGTCCAAATGTACTGGTGCTGCTTCCTTCAAGACAATGTTAACCATCACCATAATAGTGTTACCAGTGGCAATAATTAATCCACTCAAGACACAGTGTTACCAAGTTCTCAAAGCTCTCCGCTGTTATCAAGTAGCTCAGGATATCACGTATGTTATATTAAGATGTATAATGAGATAATATCATGGTGAGATATTAAAATAACATGATTGGTCAGCCATGATAAGAACTTCTTTGGTGGGCTATTAAAAACATCAACATAAACTAACAAAACATCAACATAAACTATCAAAACATCAACATGAACTAACAAAACATCAACATAAACTATCAAAACATCAACATAAACTAACGAAACATCAACATAAACTAACAAAACATCAACATAAACTATCAAAACATCAACATAAACTAACAAAACATCAACATAAACTAACAAAACATCAACATAAACTAACAAAACATGGTAAACTAACCTAACCTCATGCACAGACTACACAACATATCCGACCTACTAACACAAAATATAGCATCAGGACCACACAAACCTCTATAACTATTTCCTTAACTTCTAAACAAAAATATTAACAAAAACATCAACAAACCAACACTAATACCCACCACCAACCCACCCACCCCGACCCCGCCCCACCACCAACCCCGCCCCGCCCCACCTCCTCCCCCGGGTCAGTATTCTCAACGGCTCGTAAGATGAATTTAAAAACCAAATACAATCATCAATAAAGATCTATGGATGCCCTTAACTGGTTATCTTAAGTAAAACACCAAGAGTTATAAGCAAGACTCGACCTTGACATCAAATGGAGTTTAGTATTTTTTTTTGTTTTTGTTTTTTTAAGCGTAAGTTAATCAGTTAGGTGTATTATCAGTATTTTCAAATCGTAAAAAAAAAAAGCTCAGAGGTGGAAACTGTATATTTGACGACACAACACACACACAGACACACGGAGGAAGATTAATCCACGAACTCAACCGCGTCATCCACGAACTCAACCGCGTCATCCACTAACTCAACCGCGTCATCCACGAACTCGACAAACACAAAAACGACAACCAAGAAATCTGTGCCCAAAAAAAAAAAAAAATTAAAAACAATTGCACAACATTATATTCAGAATATTAAGCATGTTTACTGTAGGTTCAATTTGTAAATACATACCATAGTGTTTGTAAACATTATTATTATTATTATTATTATTATTATTATTATTATTATCGTTGCGTTTTACAGGAATAAAAAGAGAACCCGTGCAATAGCTAATACTGTTGAATGTATCGTCACTGACTTGATAAAAAAGAAATGATCGTGTTTTTTGTTCCTGTATCACACACACACACACACACACACACACTGGCAAACCTCTCCTCCTATTTCTGCTTTTTGAGTGTTGGGGATAATTAACAAATCCATTAATTATCCCCCGCTGAAGATAATAGATGTAACGTGTTGCTTATAGAGAATTATGTAAATAAAACTTCAAACTTAATGTTATTGGTTTTTCTATTTTCCCCATTTTATTATTTTTAATTATTTGTATATTTTCTGTTTATTATATAGGAGTTTATCTTTATACTCACAGAAGATACAGTAAGGCCAAGGGTCGTTTGTCTGAGAGAGAGAGAGAGAGAGAGAGAGAGAGAGAGAGAGAGAGAGAGAGAGAGAGAGAGAGAGAGAGAGAGAGAGAGAGAGAGAGAGAGAGACTAATTAAATAAAGTGGAAACTAAAATACAAATAATTAAACTTTTATTAGGATCACCTGGAGACTACAGACAGCCAACTTTATTTCACCAGATGATTAAACACCCTAACTTACCTGAAAGGGATTAAGCTAGGTTAGGTTAGGTTAGGTTAGGTTAGGTTAGGTTAAATACTTTCCTTACAACACCCTACCCTCCTCCACCCTACCCTCCTTCCCCTACCCTCCACCACCCTACCCTCCACCACCCTACCCTCCTTCACCCTACCCTCCACCATCCTACCCTCCTCCACCCTACCTTCCTTCACCCTACCCTCCTCCACCCTACCCTCCACCACCCTACCATCCTTCACCCTACCCTCCACCACCCTACCCTCCTACACCCTCCCCTCCTTCACCCCACCCTCAGTCATAAAGACCTACCCTTCCTTTATTCCACAGACAAGATAAACCGCAGATACAAGCAGTGGGAGCTCCTCATGATGGCCTGGACAAGAGTATAATAGTCAGGACAGAGTGAGGACGGGAGGACAGAATGAGGACGGGAGGACAGAGTGAGGACGGGAGGACAGAGTGAGGACGGGAGGACAGAGTGAGGACGGGAGGACAGAATGAGGACGGGAGGACAGAGTGAGGACGGGAGGACAGAGTGAGAACGGGAGGACAGTGTGAGGACGGGAGGACAGAGTGAGGACGGGAGGACAGTGTGAGGACGAGGGGGGACAGAGTGAGGACGGGAAGACATAGTGAGGACGGGGGAGGGGGTTGAATGAGGACGAGAGGACATAGAGGATGGGAGAACAAAGTGAGGACGGGAGGACAGTGTGAGGACAGGAGGACATAATGAGGACGGTAGGACATAGTGAGGACGGGAGGATAGAGTGAGGACGGGAGGACAGAGTGAGGACGGGAGGACATAGAGAGGACGGGGGGGGGGGGCAGAGCGAGGACGGGAGGACACACAGGGCCACAGTATAACCCTGGGTATCCATCCTCCACGCCTTAACCTACCTTTTATAATTTAAGTGTCCGGAAAACCACGGATTAACCCGAGTCGCGGCCCCGCACTCCTGAGGCCGCCTGACCATATATAAAGAGGTGGTCCAGACATTAGGCAGCTCAATCTAACCTAACCTAACCTACCCATTTAAATCTCTAACCTAACCTAACTTAAATTACCCTGATCATTTAAATACCTAACCTAACCTAACCCAACCTAACCTACCCATTTAAATCTCTAACCTGACCTAACCTAACTTAAATTACCCTGATCATTTAAATACCTAACCTAACCTAACTTAATTTAACCTAATCATATTTAAATCCCTAACCCAACCTAACCTAACCCCCTCCCCAGGTAGCGTTAGAGTGTTTAATCATCAGGTGAAATAAGCTGAGGGATGAGTCAAACATTCAAGTGATCTGAAAATTTGAACCTTAGAGAGAGAGTTAGTGTGTGTGTGTGTGTGTGTGTGTGTGTGTGTGTGTGTGTGTGTGTGTGTGTGTGTGTGTGTGTGTGTGTGTGTGTGTGTGTGTGTGTGTTAATAAAATAAATAAGAATGGTAACAAAAGACAATGTGTGTTGTATAGATCCAGAGAACCCAAGTATTATATTAAGGTATGATGTGGTAGTAGGTGGTGCATGGAGACAAGGAGACTATACTGAGTTGTATGTGTGTATAGGTGTTGTATGGAATAGAGTGGACGTTCAGTACCTTATGTATGTACAGTAAATATAGATGCAATGAGAGACTAGATAAACAATAACAACTACAACAGAAACAACACCTGCAGCAACAACAGCAACGACAACAAGAACAATTATAACAACTACAACAGCAACAACAAGAACAGCAATATCGCCACTTGTACATTATAAGATCAAACGAACAACAACAACAACAACAACAACAATAATAATAATAATAATAATAATAATAATAATAATAATAATAATAATAATAATAATAGCCATAAAAAATAATAACTATGGAAACAACAACGACAACAACAACATTAGTCACGAACGCAATAAATAACAGTAAAATATTCTGAGCATCAATAATATTTCCCCTATTAAAAACTTAATAAATCTTCAACAAACTCGAAATAACTTTGTAGAAAATAAAATAATCAAAGTTACTTCACCTGAAATTTATATAACAAAAATGTAATAAAAATATTGTCCACACATGTATAAAGTACAAAGTAAACGTAATTATTAGTAAAATTTGTATTTTTTTTTTATAAGGACAATAAAATATCTCTCCACAGAACAGAGATGTATGTGGAGTAACTTATGTTGACTGTGCGCGCTTGGAAACATCAGCTGTTGTAGCGTAGTAATACATCATAACAACATATCGGTTACATGTAGTTATTCTTTATTTATTTGGCCACGTTTAATGACCAAAATTTTCGATATATTTGTGATGGGATGTTTTGGCAATCATTAAAAAAAAAAAAGATATATTAAATAAACATCAAAAAACGATAGATTCCCTGTTCATACGAAATTAACGCATTCCTAAAAAGTTTTACGACCTGACATATCCACAGACAAGCATTATAAACTTGGTGATAACAATATGAAAAAAAAAGCTTCAAAGCCATAATATAAATGAAACAACTACTCAAAAATGCATCAAACATTTCCATCAAGTATTAGTTATTTTATATGATTAAAAAATGAATTAACGGATATATACAGGCACAGAGAGGAGAGTTTAGTGACATGTTGAGTTACTCTTGTCTCCTGCTGCCTCTTCCTGGCCAAAGGTATCACTGACTCTGCTTACAATAAGTGAAACAAGAAAGTATATTGTTTTTGTGAGTATATATTTTAAAACACTAAATATCAACAGTTAGGTGTTATAAATTATGCAAGTAAATATCACTTTTGTCTATTCCTGCCAGCACCCAGTCCCCCCTGCCACCACCCAACCCTCCCTGCCATCACCCATCCCTCCCTGCCACCACCCAACCCTCCCTGCCACCACCCAACCCTCCCTGCCAGCACCCAGTCCTCCCTGCCAGCACCCAACCCTCCCTGTAACCACCCAATCCTCCCTGCCACCACCCAACCCTCCCTGCCAGCACCCAGTCCTCCCTGCCACCACCCAACCCTCCCTGCCACCACCCAACCCTCTCTGCCACTATTTACTCCCTCGTCTACATTCATTATCTTTCAGACATTTTAGTGACAACTGTAATCATAAAAGAAGTAGAACATGAAATAACACCACAATACCTGTCAGAGACGATGGTGAGCTTTATGTCAACAGCTGCAGCAGACAGTGACGTGGGGTATTATGCCCTTGACAAACTACGCTACGCTATTAGGAATTTCCTTTCATTAATCAAAATTTTGGTCTCTAGTTTGCAGGTTACGTCACTGCGAAATTACGTGTTTTATAAAATTAAAGTAAATAAGTTAATATTAACTTGAAATTACAACGGAAATAACTAAAACAATGATTACGTCCAGAAACACTCAACACCCTCTTAATATACCACCAACACTTATTGTGGTCACACTTTGAGAACATTCTATTATCAGAGTTAACATGTATTGTTCTCACCTGTCAATTGCTCACAGCTGCTTCTCCGTCAACAAACCACTTTAGCATATTCATATTTATCTCTAAATAAATCAACTCCTTGGCCTTCTTTGATTTAGAGGCAACAATATCACTCCCTAGTTATTTTGCATCCACATTTGTAGAGTTTTGGCTAAGATTTAAACAAGGCAAAAATCATAACAAATGTACAAAACACAAGTAATTCCTCACTAAATTACGTTCATATTGATGACACCAATGTTAGGGTGTGTGGCGGAGTAATAAAGGTGTTGTGCGTCATTATGAAGGCTGCCTAAATTAGTTCACGAGCGTTCTTTACACTTTTCCTTTTTTCTACTTTTTCCTTTTTTTTAGGAATCAATGAACTCTAAATTAAACTATGTTCCTAAAGTCGTCAACAGCGTTGTGGCGCCACTAACCCTAAGATCAAAGTGGCGCCACTATAAGTTCTGTGTATATGCAGTAGCGACACTACATACATACATACATACATACATACATACATAAATACATACATACATGACCTAATCTACAAATTCGGTGAGAAACTTCTGCACCATCCTCGACACCGGCTCCTACTTCCACCCCAGATCCCTCGTCCGCGAACTGCTGTTCGACACCACAACTGCATCTAGCCCATAAGAGCACGTACTAGTCACTATAAGAATAGCCCAGTCCCAACCATTGTAAAAATTGTCAACAACTCGTAATCAACCAGTGTTTTCACTCCCAGCCACCCTTTTGCACAGTTACTGTTGAAATGCCTTGCAGTACGACCTTCTCCCCAACTTGTTATTATATATCATATTTGTATCACTTATGTTACTTGTATATTTTCAGCCCTCTGGCTGCCATGCTATTTCAATAAAACGTTAATTATTATTAGTATTAGTATTATTATTATTATTATTATTATTATTATTATTATTACAAACAAATTGATTAACTGATTGAGAGAGAGAGAGAGAGAGAGAGAGAGAGAGAGAGAGAGAGAGAGAGGAGTAGGGGGGTAGGGAGGTCAGACAAGAGGGCACAGTGTAGACTGTAGAAGGATCACTTACCTCCGGGTTGGATCGGTTAGGTTCGGACAGTTTCACCAACCCACCTTCCTTTTGTCATACCTGGAAAGAAACACACATGCACTCAGTCTATACGTCTCCTCTTTTTATAAAACATTACAAATAACCTCTAATTACTGCTACTTTCACCTGTATGAACCTCACCTCGAAGCAAGCAAACATCTCGACTCTGTGATCTCTCAAAAAATAATGTGAATTTTGACCACAAATCTTTTTTTTTTCTTTCTAATATCAGAAGGGAATGAACTCACTGAAGGAGGCTAAACATGACCCTATCAACCGTATGTCCATAAGTGTTACGTGACCATAGGCTGAGATTCTGATGATGGACCTTAAGGATTAGGTCTGGATAGTTACTTGATGCCCCTCAATGGCTTGAGAGCATCCCTTTGATTGGCTGACCTACTCTTTGTACCCAAGAGCGTCGAGGAACAGGTTCAAGGAGAAGAATGGCTGCCCTCGGCCTCTCTGTCACTGAATAGATTTGATCTCGTCTATCCCAAGTTGTAGGTTTAGCCGTACGTGTGGGCGAGTGTGTGGTGGGACGCTCCAGGGACCCGTGTACAGGTTCACCCTCACAGTCCCAAGGAGGTGTGCCTGTGTTTTGAGTAAAGAGGTTCTCAACTTGAAGTAAAAGGTCCATGTAAAGGTTTTAGGATCATGTGAATGTCTGTCTCCGATGCTCTCATTGTAATTAATCATCTGGAAGTTCAAGAGTATATATGTTTTGAGTAAAGGAGATCGGATCTTATAGTATAGATTCAGAGGACGTTTTGAGCACACATCACTCTCTGACTATACGATGCTCTTACTATAGACAAACAATAGACGAATTACCAAAAGTGGAATTCAAGTTTCTATATTGTTTACCCTTATGCGATAGACAGAAAACACGTATAATAACACACATATTAACCTAACCAGCTGCCGTATGCAGAATTCACGTTTATGTAGAGTTTAAAATTATTCAAATGACGCATAGAAACCGTGCACAATAACACACATACCAGAAATCAAAAGAAATGTATGAAAGAGAGTGATGACTACCCGACAGAAGAGAGAGGAGAAGAAAAAAAAAATCATCAATTGACGTTCCAGATGATCAGTGAACGAACACAAAGAGAGAAATGTTAAGATTATGGACAAACAGCGTCTTGAAGGGGTGATTGATTGAGAGCTTCTGAAACAAACTGGGATAAAAATATGCGCGGGAGATATGCAAAACATCCCATTAACATTTAAACGGAGAGGAGCAAGACTAAATAACCCGGGACAGAGGGAGTGTGGAGTGGGAGGGGCGAGAGAGGGAGTGAAGGGGAGATGGAGAAAGAGAGGGAGAAGTTTTAGGTATGTAGCTGGTGTTTGAAGGGGTGGGATGTGGAGAGGGAGGGAGGGTGAAGGTATGGAAGGGATGAGGAAGGGTAAAGAGAGAGGGGAAGTGACTAGGAGGAGGAGGAGGAGAAGGAGGGGAGAAATAGGTGTGTATAGCTGGTGTGTGTGGTGGAACAGAGTGTTGGAGGGGAGGGAAGGAGGGAGGGAAAGGTTGTGGAAGAGATGAGAGGGGCGAGGAGTGGCGGAGGTAATTGTATGTGTTGCTGGTGTATGGATTGGTCTGGAGGGAAGAGGAGGAGGAGGTGAGAAGGGAGGAAGAAGGACGGGGAAGGGGTCTAGAGGAAAGAGGAGGAGGTGAGGACAATAACAAGAGGCGACAGACTGTGCCCCCCCCCCCCCCATTTAAGAACTGATCGCTGCTACGTTAACCAACACTTAAAAGAGGAAAGAAAACATATCCCTCACTCTCAACAAACATCCATCAGCTGGGAGAGAGAGAGAGAGAGAGAGAGAGTATTCCTGCGCCACTTCTCGTAATATACAAAGGTGGATGTGGACAGTGAACCAGGGAACTTTTTTCTTACTTGTAAATGTGGAAGACAAGTGTAGGTGACGGTGAGAGGGGTGGACAGGGCACAGACCAGCATCCTGTCTCACCTGTCACACACACACACACACACACACACACACACACACACACACACACACACACACACACACACACACACACACGGTAAAACCATAACATAAAAAAATCAATAAAAGGGGTCACCTACATCACTTCTCACAGCGTATCTTTCTAAAAACCTTCGCCGGATCACAGAAGGTCCCAGCCTCCCCACCTGAAGTAGTCCTGTACGCGGCCACGGGAGCCAAAAAGAGCAAAAGAGGACTCACTTAAGTAGGTTCTCTTAAGGATCTTCCTCTGGCAAGTGGTTCATCGTACCCGGTATTGTACTGGTGCTGTGACGCGTCCCTGCCTATATACCCGGTACCTGTTACTGGGACCTGTTCTGTTCACCCCGGCCTCTGCCCACTGTATATGTGTACCCCTCCCTCCCCTCCTGTGTACTGTCTGCCTCTCCTTTGTGACTTAACAGATTTAGGGAGTTAGTCTTTATACAGGTCTTGAAGAAAGCTCCTTACTGTTGTTATTAAGGCTCACGGGACCATTTAATGTAGAGTTCTATAACATTTCCTTCTCTTTCTTGATCTTTTGGTGCGAGTGAAATAGATATGTGTGTGTGTGTGTGTGTGTGTGTGTGTGTGTGTGTGTGTGTGTGTGTGTGTGTGTGTGTGTGTGTGTGTGTACAGTGATCCTAAACCTACTCACGTAACTGTATTTGTATCTATACGAGTACTTTAATAATTATGTACATGTACTATACTTGTTTGTAAGTTTATATACAAGTAGATGTACATAGTAAATTACAGGTGCTATTACAGATACAAGTACTATCGGTACAAGTTCAGAGTACAGACACAAGTTCAGAGTACATAGATTTCAAAATGGTAAAAGTGTAGACCCATTTCAGGCTTTAAGTCACTAATAATTTATACAACAATAGAACAGTTACAGGTGTAGGCACAGGTGTGGGAACATGTGCGGGTACAGGTGTAAGTCTAGGGGTGGGAAAAAAAATGCGGGTACAGGTATAAGTCCAGGTGTGGGAACAAAGTGCGGGTACAGGTGTAGGAACAGGTGTGGGAACAGGTGTAGGAACAGGTGTGGGTTTAGGTACAGATGGAGCATACATGTACATGTACAGGTGCAGGTGCGGGTATACAGGTGCAGGTGCGGGTATACATGTACAGGTGCGGGTATAAGGTACAGGTGCGGGTATACATGTACAGGTGCGGGTATACATGTACAGGTGCGGGTATAAATGTAAAGGTATAGGTGCGAGTATACATGTACAGGTGCGGGTATAAATGTAAAGGTATAGGTGCGGGTATACATGTACAGGTGCGGGTATAAATGTAAAGGTATAGGTGCGAGTATACAGGTGCAGGTGCGGGTATACATGTACAGGTGCGGGTATACAGGTACAGGTGCGGGTATACATGTACAGGTGCGGGTATAAATGTAAAGGTATAGGTGCGAGTATACATGTACAGGTGCGGGTATACATGTACAGGTGCGGGTATACATGTACAGGTATGAGGTATCGTACAAAATTCAGGTGAGTGTGAACTAATATTACCATCACATTGTATCGCATCGTCTATAAAGCAAACGGATACAATTGTCTTACTTCTCCCTGTACATAAACACAATTCGTTAAGCGACTTCGTTTATCTCGTTAGCCTTCGTTAACCTAAACCACAAATACGTTTACCGGAAGTCTTATTACTACAAGAACTCATTAATCCTTTGCTTACGTTAATCTAATCCGCGGAAACATTTATCATCAGGTTTTCAGAAGAATAAACCTAACCTAACCTAATCCTGTTTTAAAGTGAGGAAGGATTATTTTGATCTCGTATTACGCCGAGGAGTGGCTCGTATAACAGCGGTGTCCCGAGAAAAGGGATTCGTTTACCCTTCGTTATCATGACGCAAAACCAGTCAGGTAAATTGCTTTGGTTTTCCTTAGTTTCAATGAGAGAGAGAGAGAGAGAGAGAGAGAGAGAGAGAGAGAGAGAGAGAGAGAGAGAGAGAGAGAGAGAGAGAGAGAGATGATGTGCGCATGGAACACTCATAAGTGCACGAGGGCAATCAGAAGTGCACAAGGGGGTAATCAGAAGTGCACGGGGGCAATCAGAAGTGCACAAGGATAATCAGAAGTGCACGAGGATAATCAGAAGTGCACGAGGATAATCAGAAGTGCACGAGGATAATCAGAAATACACGAGGGACAATCAGAAGTGCACGAAGGACACTCAGAAGTGTACGAGGGACAATCAGGAGCGCACAAAGACGATCAGGAGTGCACGAGCGGCAATCGATCAGAAGTGTACGAGGGAGAATCAGAAGTGCACGAGGGACAATCAGACGTGCACGGGAGACAATCAGAGGTGCATAGAGACCCAACAAAAGTAAGGATCACTTTACAACTTCACGACTAAGGCTCCTGATTGACCCTCCCTGTGTGTAATCCAGTGAGAGGGGGGGGGGGGCGAGATACCATCGTACACAATAATGGAGGGCGCTCGAAGCTTACGAGAGAGGGGGGAGGAGGGGGGGAGGGGGGAAAAGAGGGAAGATAGGGAGGGTAGAGGGAAGGAGGCAGGGAAGGAGGGTAGAGGGAAGGAGGCAGGGAAGGAGGGTAGAGGGAAGGAGGAAGGGAGGAAAGGAAGAGAGAGGGAAGGACAGTGAAGTTGCCTATACCAAGTAGTCTGGAACGTGTACACACACACACACACAAGGGAAAATATAAATGAAAAAAAATTGTAGTGAAGTCTAGTGGTGATCAAGGAATGTTGTGTGTGTGTGTGTGTGTGTGTGTTGTGTGTGTGTGTGTGTGTGTGTGTGTGTGTGGTGATGGTGAGGTGTAGTGAAATATGGTGGTGATAGTGATGAGGTGTGGTAGTGATGGTGGTAAGATGTGGTAGTGGGGATGGTGAAGGTGATGATAAGTTGTTGTAGTGATGGTGATGAAATACATCGATGATAGTGAAGTTGGTGATGAGATGTGATGCCCAAATTATAATAAACACCCATCCAACAGTCTAATCACTCTTAGTCGATGACCCAGTAAAGCCTTCAAGACACACCCCACCGAGCGTCAAGACCAACACACGACGAATTCTGGTGCCTTGACACTAGACGCGCCTATCACCCCTACAGAGGCCCTGGGGGTGAGAGAAGACAATGGGACATACTGTTCAGGTAAAGTCATGGCAGATTTGTGGATTATATCAAGAATTTAAAGGTGATAACATAGATACTAAGGAATGAAAACCAAAATTCATTAGAAACTTTCATATGATACGTAAACTTTTTTGCTGGGATAGATAGATAGATAGATAGATAGTTTTAACCCTCTCATAAAATCAACAACTTCCCATTAGCAAATCATTTCATCTATACACCACAACAAACCTTTTTTACAACGAACAATAAAACAACATAAATATAACATCAAAATACCGCCCCCCTCCCCCTTCCCCCTGCCCTCCCCCTCTTTATAAACCCATACTAAACCTTCCACCCACACACACATACACATTAAAACTAAAACCAGCATTAAACTCTCGGGTACGTCACCACACTATAATAATCGATCAGCCGCATATCACACTGTGTAAATGACGCGTCCTGGCCTGAGCTACTTCGGCCTGGCACTTTTATAGATTCGGTCTTAATGCGATCCCCTCCAGTCGTGATTCGATTCCATAGATGTGGAATCGACGTGACGCTCTTGGAAGGCGATCACTTACATTGAGTCGTGAAACCAATCTCACCTCATCCATTGCTTCTGCGGGTTTGGCCTCAGCTACGATACCTGATTTTTCGGGAGGTGGGGAGAGAAACAGGGGGGAGGAGAAAGATGGTAGGTGGGAGAAAGGGGAGGAGAGGGAGAGAAACAGGGGGAGGGGGTAGTTGGGAGAAAGGGGAGAGAGGGGAGGGGGGAGGGAAAGGAGGTATAGGTATAGCACCGAGAAGGGGCAGAGAAAGGAAGTAGTATAGGTGAGAGGGAGAAGAGGGGGGAAGAAGGGGTAGGTGTGAGGGAAGGGAGAAGGGGAGAGGATAGAAGAGGGGGGAAGAGATGGAAAAAGATAGAAAGGGGAGAAAACAGGGAAAGGGAAGAGGAGGAAAGGGTTGACGTACTACGAATGAGGAAGTGGAGAGGTAAAGATGGGGAAGAGAAGAAGGGAGAGGGAGAGGGGAAAGAAGAGAGAAAGGGAAAAGGGGGGGGGGAGGGGCAGGAGGGAGGGGAATTTCTAATCGTCAGTTGAGGAGTGTAAGAGATGGTGAGTGTGTGTGTGTGTGTGTGTGTGTGTGTGTGTGTGTGTGTGTTTTGCTCACAATGGTCTCTGGCTCAGGTGTGGGTGACGGTGCAGGTGTGGGTGGTGTAGGTGTGGGTGATTGTGTCGGTGTGGGTGATGGTGCAGGTGTGGGTGACGGAGTAAGACTAGATGACGGTGCAGGTGTGGGTGAAGGTGCAGGTGTGGGTGGTGTAGGTGTGGGTGATTGTGTCGGTGTGGGTAATGGTGCAGGTGTGGGTGACGGTGCAGGTGTGAGTGACGGTGCAGGTGTGGGTGACGGGGTAAGTCTGAGTGACGGTGCAGGTGTGGGTGACGGAGTAAGACTAGATGACGGTGCAGGTGTGGGTGAAGGTGCAGGTGTGGGTGACGGGGTAAGTCTAGGCTGCAAATCGGAAATGACATGACAAAACAAAGGTATTGAGGGACAGTCTGGCAGGACGGGATTACACGCTCCATTTCCAACAATTCTTTGCCTCCCAGATCTTCAAAACCAGAAATCACATGTTTGATATTTAATGGAGGAGGAAGAGGAGGAAGAGGAGGAGGAGGAGGAAGAGGAGGAGGAAGAGGAGGAGGAGGAGGAGGAGGAGGAGGAGGACAGATAGATAGATGGATAGATAGATAGATAGATAGATGGATGAATGAATGGATGGGTGGATGGATAGATAGACAGAGAATGGACACACAACCCCTCCCCTAGACAGACAGACATACAGAGAGCGAGACAGACGAACAGAGCGAGACAGACGAACAGAGCGAGACACAAACAGATATAGACGGACACACAGACAGACAAACGTACAGGTAACCATTCAGGTAAAGCCTAATCAGTTTAATGGCCCGCATCAACGTGGATTACGACTGACAGAAACACACTCACTCACCTGGCGACGGGAGCGGAAGTAGCCCCAGAGTGTAGGGGTGACGGCAGGCCTCTACTCAGCCCCCCAGTCCTAACCCACCCACTCAAATTAAGGTCTATTAGAACTGGGACTTACTGAGACTGGGGCCTATTAGGTGTAGTTTTTATTGGGACGAACCTATTAAGAATTGGGTTGACTAGGAATGGTTTCTATTAGGACTGGAGCGTGTTCAGCAGGGAGGACCTCAAGCCATGCTCTCGTCTTTGGTGTAATTGTATGAATGAATAAATAGAATCATAAAGTAATTGTAGTTAAGAGGCCACGTCAGGGGTTCACACACACACACACACACACACACACACACACACACACACACACACACACACACACACACACACACACACACACACACACACACAAAACACACACACACACACACACACACACACACACAGGCATGCAGGCAAAACACACCTCCCTTACCCCTTCCCTCCTTATCTCCCTCCCCCTCCCTTATCCCTAACCCCCTTACCCCTCCCCACCCTTCACCCTCTTTCCCTCCCTCCACCCCTTTTACTTCCCCCTCCCCTTCCTTATCCCTTCCCTCCCTCACCCTCTCTTACTCCTTCTCTCCCCACACCCTCATTCCCTCTCTTCTCCTCCCTTACCACTGCCCTCCATCTACCCTTCCTTCTTCCCTCCCTTTTCCCCTTCCCTTCCTTCTCCTCCATTATCCCTTCCCTCCCTCCCTCTTACCCCCCCCCCCCGAACTTATATTAATAGTCAAGATAAAGCAGCCGAAGATCGTAGGATTCCCCCCCCCCCCAACCTCAAGACAACCCTTAAACACTGACACCAAAAGGATGGAATTCCACATAAACAATAAGTGGTTGGGATACCTATTGACCCCACCAATTTGGGAGTTCACAAAATACGAATGAGATCTGACTCTTATTTGCTGCTGTATATAGAGACTAGTAGACACGCTCTGATTGGTCGATGAAGCCCCTTGAACACACAACAACCCACAACATCTGATCCGCGCCAGTGATGAAACAATCAGAACCTCTCTTAAAAACCCCGAGCGAGATAAATGACGATTATTGTCATGTGAAACGAAATATTATAAACGGCGAGGAGTCGGATTTCATTTGATTGTGTCCGACAAACAGATTCCCTCGTCTATGAACGCCGTTTTATTTACTATATTCAGGTTGGTAGATGAAAGAGAGAGAGAGAGAGAGAGAGAGAGAGAGAGAGAGAGAGAGAGAGAGAGAGAGAGAGAGAGAGAGGCAGACTAGATACAGACACACAGACAGACAGACAGGCAGATAGATAGATAGGCAGACAGGCAGATAGATAGATAGACAGACAGACAGGCAGACAGACAGACAGATAGATAGATAGATAGATAAATGTTTGTGTGTGATAGACTCCTAAATGAACGCCAGTAATAAGAGTTCAATGAAAAATAACACTCTGTTGTCCGAAGGCTAATTAAATACTCGCGTAACTGATGAAGAAGAAGAAGACGAAGAAGAAGAAGAAGATTACACGAAGAAGAAGAAGAAGAAGGAAAATAAAACAAGAAACAGAAAGAAGGAACAGATATTTCTTTCATTCTCTCTCTCTCTCTCTCTCTCTCTCTCTCTCTCTCTCTCTCTCTCTCTCTCTCTCTCTCTCACTGACCAACTTAATTACATCGTAGGAAGTAAAATAAAAACTAATGATGATGCACAGACAAAGACTATAATAAAGAAGACAAAAGGAACAACGAAAAATTCTTTATATCCAAGAGGGTCGGCCATTCAAAGGCGAAAATTTATTATTTCTCCTGAAGACAGCAACTTTATTCTTCTACCGTTAAAACCGTTATGCTGGCGAGGTTTTAAATTTTGAAAATATAACGTATTTTTTAATTTATTTTTTTTTTATTTTGGTTTTGCATCTAAGCACAAACGACAGATACTATTATTAACACACACACACACACACACACACACACACACACACACACACACACACACACACACCAAACAACTACCACAATCCATATACAACAACAACAACCACAATCAAACAATCCAGTTCATAATCAACCAAATAAATACTACTAAACCAGCTTAATAAACACACACACACACACACACACACACACACACACACACACACACACACACACACACACACACCACTTAGCCTCACCATTAAACACCCACACCATTAAACCACACCACTAAACACCCACACCACTTAGCCACACCACTAAACAGCCACACTACTAAGCAACCACACCACTTAACCACACCACTAAACAGCCACACCATTAAACAACCACACCCACTAAACAACCACACCACTTAACCACAAAAGTAAGCAACCACACTACTAAACAACCACACCATTAAACCAAACCACTAAACAACCACACTACAAAACAACCACACCACTAAACAACCACACCATTAAACCACACCACTAAACAACCACACCATTAAACCACACCACTAAACAACCACACCACTAAACAACCACACCATTAAACCACACCACTAAACAACCACACCATTAAACCACACCACTACACAACCACACCACTAAACAACCACACCATTAAACCACACCACTAAACAACCACACCACTAAACAACCACACCATTAAACCACACCACTCAACAACCACACCACTTAGCCACACTACAGGGAGGTAATGAACACCACATCTCTTTACCTCACCTCAGTTGCTATTTTTCCCCCTCCAGCTATTTTTTTTAACATGTCTTGTGTCCCTCTGCCTCATACACCCCCATCCTCCTACCTCTTCCTCTATTCATCGTCCGCTTCTTTTCATAATTACGGGTTAGACATCTGCAAGGGCCCAGACCGCTTCGTATGTGGTGTCAGCAGAGAGCAAAACGGCTGACATTCACTCGGACATGGGTGGGGGTGGGAGGGAAGGAGGGAAGGAGGGATGATGAGGGAGGGAAGGATGGAGGGAGGGAGAGAGAGAGAGACTTGGAGGAATAACTCGAGACAGCAAAACAGGGCTATACAATTCCTTTAATAATCATACGTAATTTAATGTCTCTCTCTCTCCCCCCCCTCCTCTCCTTTAAGATATACAGACGTCGAGGAAGAGGAGGGGGGAGGGGGGTGTGGGTGGAGGGGGGGAGGGGGGTAGGGGGAGCATGTATACCTGGAGACGTGTAGTACAAAGTTGTGCTGAGACTGTAGAGTTGGTGTAGATGGGGAGGGGGGAGGGGTGAGGGGGGGGGAGACGAGAGGGTGTGGGGAGAGAGAGAGAGGGGTAAGGGGGTGAGGGTTAAGGTGGATGGGGGGGGGTAGGGAGTTGTTTTGTTGATGTCAGATGATGGTATATATATGGGGTGGTGGGGATGGTGGGGGAGGTGGGGGAGGTGTTTGAGGGGTCCTTTATGCTATGATATGTTATGAGAATATTTATTTATGGTCGTGCTGGTGAGAAGACGGGGTGGGTTTCTGTGTGAGGAGGAGGAAGAGGAAGAGGAAGAGGAGGAGGAGGAGGAGGAGGTACTGTATCTGGGGATTGGAATATAAGGAGAATTTGGAGGCAGAAGTGTGAGAGAGACGATAAATGGAGAGAGAGAGAGAGAGAGAGAGAGAGAGAGAGAGAGAGAGAGAGAGAGAGAGAGAGAGAGAGAGAGAGAGAGAGAGAAATTCGTGGACAGGCAGCGGAAGAGGATGACAGATGAGAGGAATTGAGAAGCCAAAGACAGTCACACAGGAAGGTATATGGGAGGGAAGGGAAGGGAAGGGGGGAGGGCAAAATGAAGGAAGGGAGATGATGTTGTAGTGAAAGGGGTGAGTGAGGGAGTGTGTGACAGGGTGGGGGGAACAGGAGGCATAGCGGGCGGTGTTTCTGTGTGGGGGGGGGGGGCGTGTGTGTGTGGGGGGGGCGTGTGGGGGGGGGGGTTACGTATACAAAAGGCTGTGGTTGTTGTGTGGAGGAGGTGTGGAGGTGGGCGGGCGTGTGTAGTGTCATCGGCTATTAGGTCTGTCTTCCTGCCCCGAGCTGTCACACCCACCCACCCACCCACCCACCCACCCACAGCCCACCTTTCTGCCCACCACAGTAACACTCCATCGTTTAGTGAATCAATTTGAACTTACATGACGATTTGGTTAAGTAATAATGTACTCTTATGTTAATTCAGTTTATCACTCAACTATTATATGCTATGGTCTTATTCTCTATTATTATTATTATTATTATTATTGTTGTTGAAAATTATATTGACGTTGCTGAAAATTTTTTTATTATTGTTGTTGTTCCGATGTCTATGAATTATTCTGACTTTCACGTAAATAACCTAACCTAACCTAATATGAATTAATGTAATCTAATCTACCAAAACTAATTTATTCTAATCTAACCTCATATAACCTAACTAATTTAACCTAAACTAACCTAACTTAATCTAAACTAACCTAATCTAACTTAACCTAACCTAATCTAACCAAAACAAACCTAATCTGATATACTCTAACCTAACCTAACTTAACCCCACCAGGTATCGTTAGGGGGTTCAATCATCAGGTGGAATAAGCTGGGGTGGGGGGGGGGGGGTCAATGCTTCTTATGATCTAATCTTTCATAGTTCACCTGAGTTGTTAGTCTGGTGGTGGTGTATGGGGGTAGTGGTGGAGTATGGGGTAGTGGTGGTGTATGGGGGTAGTGGTGGTGTATGGGGGTAGTGGTGGTGGTGCATGGGGGTAGTGGTGGTGGTGTATGGGGGTAGTGGTTGTGGTGGATGGGGGTAGTGGTGGTGTATGGGGGTAGTGGTGGTGGTGGATGATTTGATTTTGCCGCTTGCAGCGGCTACTTTATTGTGCACCCCACACTCATCCTGTGAGCGGTAGCGCAAAAGGATTACAGAGTAGGGTTTACAAAGGGTCATAATAATTAACCCCCGTTGTCAGGATATTATGGCACTGAAAGTTACACAGTATTTCATTTACATTATTTGTTTAGTTCTATACATAAAGGGTAACTTATTCACAAATGCGTGAGAACAGGCGTGTGAGGCAGTATGTCTGGCCTCACACTTTGTTATTCACATTTACGTGGGAGGTATTCAAGCACATTGCGTATTTGGTTCTGTACATGAGAACTGACATAGATACTAAGTGCAAAAAAGTGGATACAATCTTAATATGTCGGCTATCTTGCCATTAGAGATGAAGTGTTGTGCCATTTCACACACAGTGTGCTTGGACCTGTCCCTAAAAGGTTCTATCTTCACACAGTCGAGGACGTAGTGTTCAAGTGTGTGGCCATATGTATGGCCACACACTTTACATTTAGTTTTGTTTACATCTGCTTGAGGAACATACTGCCAAAGGTACTTATATCCTAACCTTAATCTAGCTGTTACAACATCTTGTAATCTAGTGATCTTGTTACTTGCTCCATAAACGTGTTTCACTTGATACATCTCATCATGGTAAACTATGGATTGACTAGTGCCTGTTTGCACTTGTCTACTTGCGTCAAACTCATCAATAAGTTCTTTCCTAATTACAGTTTTAAGGGTTCTTTTTGACAGACCCAAATTGTATTCAACGGTGTCTTTGTTAGACGCGAGTTTGGCGAGGGCATCAACTCTGTCATGTTTTATGAGGCCTATGTGAGAGGGGATCCACAACAGTTTGACCCTGACACCCCGGTCAACAAGGCACGCATATTTGTGTCTGGCTTCAGAGACAAGAGCGTGACAACCTGAGTCGAGGGTACCAAGGGCAAGTAGTGAGGATAGAGAGTCAGTGATGATGAGACTGTCAGTAAAAGTGGTTTCAATGAATTTAATAGCTGTGAGTATGGCAACTAATTCAGTTTGTAGAGTGGATGCCCAGTTGTTAATTCTAACTCCTTTCTCAATTATATTACCGTCAGGTTGAGTCACAACAATAGCACTTCCAGCCCTCCCACAGGCGGTGTTTAGAGACCCATCAGTGTAGATGGTCTGTGTGATATTATCATCAGTCTGTAGAGTGTGTATGTGTTCAAGAGCTCTCAATTTGGCAGTGTGTTGGAGATAAATGCTTTGTATAATTAATTTTTTAGGCGGATACGTCGGTATTGTGATATCGAAGGGAACTGTCCGCCAGGGTGGCAGGAAGCGCTGTTGTGTCTCAACTTTGTACAGGTGGTCTAGTCCAAATATCTTCATATGTGTAGCTGTAGTTTGGATCCATTTAGACTCAGTAGTCCCATGGTTCATACATTCTAGCAATTTTAAGGAAACAATGTTATCAGGATCACCACGCAGAAGCCTCAGGGCTATCATGAGGTTGACTTCAATTATTCTATCTTTAACACTGGGTATACCTAGTTCTTTCCTCATATTAAGTACTTTAGTGCTCATGGGACATCCTAGGATAATTCTGAGGGCTTTATTTTGCATTTTCTCGAGCTTGTCAACGCCTTTCCCGTCACGAATGACCAGGGCTGGTGCGTGGTAATCTATCAGAGATCTTATATAGCCTAGGTACATTGTTTTAACAATTCTAATATTAGCACCATAGTGCGGGCTGTACCCCGCTACACTTCTAAGAGGTCTCAGTCTGTCAGTACATTGGCGGGTTAGCTGTTGTATGGCAGGTAGGGTACAAGGGACGGAAACACCAAGATATTTAAAAGAAGAAACATAGTCAATAGTGTTGTTACCTATCTTGAACTTGGCGGGGCCGCGTTTGCGGTTCCCAGCTTGTTTGTTGAACACCTTAGTTTTGTCAGTGGAGATAATAAGACCGAGGTGTTCACAGGCTGCGTATACATGGTTCAGGGTGGTTTGCATTTCACGATGAGTTTTAGTATGTATAAGAATATCGTCAGCATAGCTGATTGAGATATTGCTGGGGTTGTCTGGTATTAAATTTAATAATGCATTCATAAGAACATTGAACAAAGTGGGGCTAAGTACTCCACCTTGAGGGGTACCAAGTTGCATATCTTTAACTTCACTTTTGTATCCCTGAAACAGTGCAGCAGCCCTTCTGTTGGTTAGGTAACCACTTATCCAGTGTAACAGCCTACCTCCTATATCCATTTTGGCTAGTTCGTACAATATCAGTTGCCTATTGGCAATATCAAATGCAGCTTTTAGGTCAAGAAATGTGGTGTATCTGTGCCTTTCATCACCATGCACAGTTAGGAATGTGGTGATGCAATTATGTACACCTTTACCATGGGTGAAGCCATTTATGTTAGGAGACATGTGTTCTCTGATTCTATATAAGAGTCTGCCAAGAACCATCCTCTCAAAGGTTTTACACAGGCAGCTGGTTAGTGATATGGGACGAAAGGCATCAGGCTGTCCTGGTTTCGGTATTGGTACAACAATACTGCTGGTCCATGATGTGGGTAGTTGGCCCTCGGCATGACTCATATTGTACAATACCAACAATGGATTGCCTGGCACGCGCCTTAGTAGTCTAATGATGTTGTAGGTGACCCCGTCCTCTCCAGGGGAAGTAGACCTACCCCTGGCGAGGGCGGCGTCAAGCTCCCACTCAGTATATGGAACATCACACTCATCGTGCTGTTTGCCCAGCATAAAGCTAATAAGATTACTTCTCTCTACAGACTTCGCATCAAGGAGTCCCCGAGTCCTAGCTGGTAACATGTCATAGCTCGACACATGAGCCCACTTTGTTATTAGCTCATTCGACTTTTGCAGAGGGTTTGGATGGGAGACGTGTCTTCTGTTTTTACCTCTGATTATGTTTATGTCTTTCCAGGCTTTGCTGAGGGATGTGTGTTGGTTCAGGCTGTTGACATATGTCTCCCATGCATTTTGTCTGAGTTCGTTTACACGTTCCCTGACAGCAGCAAGGGAAGCTTGATACAATTGTAACATTTGAGGTGTTCTAAATTGTCTGTAACCCTTACCCACCCTCCTGACCCTAGCCCTGTGTTTTTTCAGCTCAGGGTCATTATAGCACTGCTGTTGCCTGTTCCCATTATGCTGACCACGTTTTCTCCTTTTTTTGGTGGAGGCATTGTTGGTGAAGTATACATAAGTCCTATCTATCAGATCGTCATGGAAACTTTGGTAATTGTCAGGCTTGTAGTCCTTGTACCAGTCATGGATGAAGTCTATGAACTGGCTTTCATGTTCTTGCTTGACTGTGATTCTACGTCTGTTGAGTTTACCACCAGTGGGGGTGCCATTGGCTACATGTATACTAGCTTGGATTGGGCTGTGGTCAGACATAAGATCAGTGACAACATCAGAGCTATGAGTTGTGTATGATAGATTAAAGCCAATACATTTGTCTAGACCCCCGCCATAGATGTGTGTTGGTTCATTATTACCTATAATTTGAACATCTTCATATGCGCTGAGAAGTGAGATAAGTCTCCTACCATTGGTGTTAGTGGTGGAGTCACCTAATTTCTTGTGTCTAGTATTCAGGTCACCCATTAGGACAGTGGGCTCAGTGTGTAAAAAGTCTGGGAGATCTGTGTATTGAAGCTGATCTGAGGGAGCATAGGCGTTTAGCACGTTGAGTGTGGAGTTGCCCAGGTGGATAGTGATCCCATGGTACTGAAGGTTGGTAGTCTTTTTGGATACAAGAGGTACATGCGGGAGTGACTTCTTAACATACATCAAACATGTGTGAGTAGAACTAGGATCATAATACACATAATTGGGCAGACTGGGTGGGGGCTTACCATTAGGTGTGAGACACTCCTGCAGACACACAATATCGATGTCCTCAGTCACAACTTTGTGGTGTAGGTCAGGGTATCGTTTTCTAAGGGATGAGATGTTCCAACTCATCACCTTCACCGCTCTGTATCTTTGTCTGGTATTAACATTGGCCATTATGAAATGTATTGGAATTTTGTCTGGTATTAACACTGGCCATTATGAAATGTATTTGGAAAGAAGCAAAAGGCACTGTATGATACTGTTCTTTTCTGCGCTGCCTGTCCCTTCGGCAGGCAGTAGGCCAGTTAACCTTTTGGAAACATTTCTGGAGCATGTACGGCTCAACAATTGTTGTATTTCAGTGGCAGACAACAACTCACTTTGGTTACACTCGACATCACCACCATTTTCTGTTTGTGCTTGTTCATCTTCACTGACCATGTCCACAGAGGCATCAGTAGAACTGTTACCAGTATCACTATTTTCCTCTGCGTGGACACTAGTTCCTGGTGGGTCTTGAGTTTCCACATCTGGTACTGACATCTGAATGTCTTCAGTTTGACTGCAATTTTTCCGAAGTTGCTGCACTGTGTTGGTGGTGTTTTTTTCCTTTAGTGTATCACAGAGGCTCTTAAACATTTCAGTTTGAGCTTGAGCTTGAGCTGTAACCTGAGCTTTGAGTTCTTTAATTTCATTTTTCACATCATTGATCTCTTCACGATATGCATGGAGTGTGTTGGCAGCTACCTGTTGTGTAGGTACGTCTGTGTTGCCCCATGCTGATCTTTCGATGACTGCTGGTGATGATCCTGGAGCTTTGGTGGGGAGGGCAGGCCAGGGGTTGGCCGTAGGGAGTACCCTAGCAGCATTAGTGTTTCTTGAGACCTGCCTGGGTGGCGGGCCTGGGCGCTGAAGGGGTGTAGGAGCTCTAGAACAGTTAGGGTGCCATACAGGAACTCCAACTGTTTTGCAGTTAATACACTTCTGTTGGATGACACCCCCTTGAGCAACTGTATCTCTGCAAACCTGTGTTGCATGTTGCCTTGAGCAGAGACCACACCACGGCTTAGTCGAGGGGCATAACCGGGACACATGGCCCCAGTGCTGACAGTTGTAACACCTCCGGTTAGGGGGCTGATAGAGAGTTACCTTCAGAGTCCGATAGGCACCACGGACTCGAATGGTCCTGGGTGGGTCTTCCGAGCCAACCCAGTCTGCAATGACTGCATTCTTGCCCCTGAGTCGCTTCGTCCTTCTGATGTAGGGATGGGCTTCTAGTAGTGTAGGGGTCTGGTACTGGTCGAGCCCAATGATTATTATGGTCTTCTTGCTCGATGGTTGGGATGATTGTTCCATGGTTATTCCCCTTATGCTATTGGTGAGGAGATCCTGTATGACTGCTGGTTCGTTTCTAATCAGAACATGATCTTGTGTACCGACTCTGAACTGAAACTCAGCCTCAGGATATTTGGTGGATAGGGGTAGTGGTGGTGTATGGGGGTAGTGCTGGTGTATGGGGGTAGTGCTGGTGTATGGGGGTAGTGGTGGTGCATGGGGGTAGTGGTGGTGCATGGGGGTAGTGGTGGTGCATGGGGGTAGTGGTGGTGGTGTATGGGGGTAGTGGTGGTGCATGGGGGTAGTGGTGGTGTATGGGGGTAGTGGTGGTGGTGTATGGGGTTAGTGGTGGTGGTGGTAAGGGACAGTGACAGCAGTAGTAGTAATGGTAATGGTGGTGTACTGGGAGGAGAGGGGAGGTGGAAGAGGGGGCACTACAGGAGAAGCATTCCCCCCTCCCCTCTCCTCCCCTCCCCTCCTGCCGGGGTTGGCTGGGCTGAGCTGGGAGTGATGCACCACCGGTCTAATGTGCCACCGTGAGCTAACCTTTATTCTATAACCGATAATAATTCTTTTATTTCAGTAGTATAACCCGACCCAAGTGTTCCCAGCTGCCCTGCGCACGAGAATTTTACTCCCGGAGAGGGTGAACTCCCACCCAGGCCGTTCATTTTGATACCAGTTCATATTTTAGCGAGCTTACAACATCAAAACACCTCAAATAAACACCAGATAAGAACCAAGTCATCATGTAACTCCATATACTAACAGAAAAACAACGTATTAAACTCATCGGCAACAGGAAGACGACTTAAAACCAAACGATTCAGAATGAAAAAATAAAGCGGCCGCTATCAAATAACGCCTCTTCCAATCTTTCTATTAACCCATTCAGTAATCTGGCTTTATTCTCTCTCCGTACCTTCCCCCTTTTATCCTTGTGTCAGCCTTGAGCTCCTATGTGTACGGTGATGTTCGGGTTTTTGTGCGTCAGCGGCATTGTTACGTGTGCTTCCTGTGGTCCCTAGCCCCGCCGCCCTCTCTCTCGCATGCATCCACTCTTTTGTTTACCCGCGCAAAATATTTAGATCATAATTTGTCTCTGTGAGTGTGTTTGTTCTAGCGCGTTATAGAAGGTGTTTGCGAGTACATATTAATTAAACGATAACATTTATCTCAGTAAGACATGTTTTAGATACACAATATTCTATAGGTAGAGTTTAAATATATATCTGATTATATATATTATAAATAGAACCCCCAAATTTCATGTTATCTGTTTCCATGTGATATCCTTACCCTGCCAAGATAACGAAATGCTACAACCACACCCTTGCTATCTTGGTGTCAAAAGATTAACACAATAGACATTTTAAAGATCGTGTTCTCCTATTTTCAGTCAACTATCAATTCACAGGCGGGTCAATCATTGTGTATATACCAAGGCTTCCAGCAAATACGAATATACAGTATACCTCACGTTCCCATAAATCACGACAAAAGATATTACAGTATTGATCATCGTTATTATTAGGATAAACGCAATGGTATTTAAATATTTCATAATTGCCTTTTGGGAATAAATAAGTATGTCCAGGTGTACAAATTACATTCTCACTCTATAACCCTTTGAGTACAATGACCTTAAGCCATCAGTACTCAAGGGGTTAAGTTATCGTAATCAAGGGGTTAAGTTAACTAATTCAAGGGGTGAAATTGGCGTAATAAAGGGGTTTAGTTATCTAATTCAAGGGGTTAAGTCATCGTACTCAAAGGATTGTCATCGTACTCAAGGGGTTAAATCGTCATAATCACAGGGTTAACTCATCGTACTCATGGCGTTAATGCTGTATCAAAACTACAATAAAACACTCGCTAGCCTAACCTAACCTACAGTATACTGTACATAAAACACAGCAGACACCTTTAGCTTCGTGTCTTATCTCTCTAATGTTCTAAAATATTTTTCTTCCATTATGTTATTCAATATTTACTTTACTTTTCTCTCTAAATCACTAATTACATTTGATAAGAGAACTATATTAAACTAAGTGATAATACTTGGTAATGTGATTCTAAAGTGCGCCATTTTCTTTTTTACGGGTTACAAAAACAACTTATAATTTTTAATCTTTTGTGTTTTTGTTTCGTTGTGTTATATATTAATCTGCGTTCTGTCTTATTTCTCTTTTTTTCTATCTCTGTTAATTATATTTACGCCTGTTTCCCTGGAGCTGTTATCTCTCCTCCCCATCATTCTTTATCAACACGTATTAGTAATGTCTACGCAAAGTACGCAAGCATCTTTAGTATTCATTTTATTAGTTCCGCGGTAATAATAATAATAAATAATAATAATAATAATAATGATGATGATAATAATAATAATAATAATAATAACAATAATAATAATAATAATAATAATAATAATAATAATAATAATAATAATAATAATATGATATATAATAATAATATTAATAATATAATATAATAATAATATAATAATAATAATAATAATAATAATAATAATAATAATAATAATAATAATAATAATAATAATAATAATAATAATAATAATAATAATAAACTACTACTAATAAACTACTAATAATAATAATAAAAATAATAATAATAATAATCAGAGTATAAGAGTTAATTTTAATAATACGGTGATAACGTTAAAGCTTGGGACACACCCACCCGCGTCCTGTCACATCAAAAGCTTCTTCCCTCAAAAAACTGGCGGGTCGGTTGGGGGTCCGACACAGCCTCTCTCCCTTTCTCACGGGAGTCGCCGGAAATGTGCAGTTATCGGAAGACGATCCTCAGACTAAATGGACAAATAACGAAAAAGAGGAGCAGACAGAAGACGAGAACAACAGGGAAATGGTGAGGTAAGTATAAAAAAAAGGTAGTCAGGTACTGGCCTAAAACATATTGTTATATGAGAGAGAGAGAGAGAGAGAGAGAGAGAGAGAGAGAGAGAGAGAATACTGGCCAAAAATATATACAGTGTACAGTATATATGTATTAAGAGTATTGGACTAAGATATATTGTGATAAACATCTAGAAGTATATAGCACGGGGTATCAACATTTTAGGATATGAATAAAATATTGACACGTTAAGAGGATAATTACTTCGTTATAGTCTACCATTAGCGACACCAACTGCCCTTACCCACAAGTATCCAATTATCACCAGAATAAAACTCTACTCTAGATAAAACACATGATAAAAATTGACTTAGTAACACCTGTAGTTTTGGTGCTACGTAAAATGTCTGTGGTTTGTCCCAGAGACCAGAAGTGGGGAGTAAACACTTATTCAGATCAGCCTAATGCCATCTCGAGGGGGTTAACCTACAGTACAGTATGACGCATTAACCTTCATAGCTCACTTATGACGCAAATATCAGTTACTTAGAGAATTATATCACTTATGATTTTATTGTTGGTGGATTAGTGTAATTATTAACCTTATTAAACACTTAAAGACCCTTAGTTGTTGAAGCGCAGCGATAACGTTAAAATATTATCAACGGCAGCGTGGCCATCTAAAACACGGACGTCAAATATTATGGTGTTTTGTTTTCATTGTGTTTTGTTTATATGATAAATTTATTAGATCACCTGAAGATTAGCCCCCCTCCCCCAAGTAAATATTATATGATGATTAAAGACACCATTCCTATCTTGGAGGTCAGCGTAGGTTAGCGTAAGGTTAGGTCAGGTCAGGTTAGGTTAAGTTAGTTGTTCCTTGGCTTATTGTAGTGTGTTAATAATGGGTTGTGGATGTGATGACTTGGTTCATAATCCCGTGTGTATGCCGTTAAGGTTAATGATTGTAAGACGTCACACTCACGCCCATAGGCATCGTGACGATGTTATCTGTCCCTTTGTGACACACACACACACACACACACACACACACACACACACACACACACACACTAATGAAACCTTCACTATAAACAGTAAGCGTTTTAAAGATATCTCACACTGTGACTGACTGACTGACGTACCAAAAACTGGTTGCTGTATTACAGAAAATCGAAGGTCTAAAATAATCGTCTATATACACACTTGTGGGGACATCGGTAAGGAAAACCTCCAACAGTGAGTGAGTGAGTGAGGAGGTTTGGTCGGCTGGTATACTAATCATAATGGCAGCTTATTCACTCGACCCATTAACTCACCCACTCACCTAAACAAGAGGCTCTCATTCTCACATATTTTTTCTCTCTCTGTGTACCGTAATAGAGCTGCACCTGAGGCTTCATATGAAAAATATTTAAAATTCTCTTAAATTTCAATAAATTACACTTGAAGTCCGCCTCGTAGGATTTTCCGGGCGGCCTATTGGCGCGCGACGAGCCGTGAACGAAAGCCATAATCTGTCGTGTGGCTTTTTCAACGCAACTATTTAACTCGCGAGTCGTTTCAGGCAACTTACGCGACGACACTGAAAGCTGGGAGGTATTGAGGCGACGCTCGAGGACTTTAAACAGCGGGAAAAGCTTTACGAGACGTGACCTATAACGATCATAATGCTGGCGGGGAAGTATTAGAGGTCGTCCTTCTGCCGGGGTCAGATTGGGTCAGGTGTCGGCTGAGTTACCTGAGGTGGTACTGGGGCGAGAGACCTTGATTATTAAGGTGTGTGGTGAGTGCTGCTGGAGTACTTAGTGCCCTGCTGAATACGTATTGGCGTCTACATTAAAATATTACTCTGTGTAATGATTGACGGCCCCATGACTAAGCTCTCTCTCTCTCTCTTTCATTCTCCCCCCCAACTCTCTCTTTCTCATTCACTCCTGGCACTGGTGAATGCGTATTGCCGCTAACATTGTATATATATTATTTCTCTGAGTTGTGGTGATTGACAGCCCGTGATTTGGCTCTCTCTCCCTCTCTTTATTTCCTCATCTCTCTCTTTCCCTTTCCTTCTCTCTCTTTATTTCCTCTTCCTCCTCTCTTTCTTTTTATTTCTTCTTCCTCCTCTCTGTATCCTTCACTCTTTATTTCCACCTCTTCGTCTCTCTCTCACTCTCTCATCACCATGGCACTGAGCTGTTGTGGGTTCTTAGCCCCACTGAGAGAAACACACGGGAGACAGAAGCAGACGGGATCACCTGAAGATTAGCCCCTAACTTATTTCACCTGATGATTGAACACCTTAGCACCACATGGAAGAGCTAAAATAGGTTAGGTTAGCATTAGGTTGGGTTAGGTTAAGTTAGCATTGGGTTGGGTTGGGTTAGGTTAGGCTATAAAACAACAACAATAACAACAGGGTTAATGAGACAATTGAAGTAACATAAATAAAGCAACGAAACAAAAGAATGAAAACAGGAGCGTGTGTAAGAGCCATTATGAGACAGTGCGAGTCGTAATGACCCACCCTACAAGTGTGTGTGTGTGTGTGTTTTGGTCATCGTACAGGACAATGGAATGAGTGTGAGCGAGTGGAGGAAGGAAGGAAGGAAGGGAGAGAGAGGGAGGTGAGTAAGGGAGGGAGGGAGGGAGAAAACAGAAACAGTGGTGGTGGTGGTGGCGGTTGTGGTGGTGGTAATGGAGGAGGAGAAGGAGGGGGGGGGGGGGGTAGGTAGGTCCCTGTCGCGTCGTCGTGAGTGTCTCAGAGACCAGATTGGGGTGAGGGCTGGCCATTGTGTGGGGGCGGCGTCCAGAGCTCTCCTCACCTCTCCATGCCCCTGATCAATCCTGGGAGTCAAAGGAGGAAATGATACTACTTTGTGGGTGGGTTGAACACCAGGGAGTTGAAGGGGTTGAAGGGGAGTGAAGCGTGGCCTGGCGGGTGATTGTTGTGGCCACGCTAGACTGACCACCACCAAGATATACTGGTCGACCCGAGATTAATTTGTTCTACTTGCACGTTGTCTGGTTATTGAGGGAGGGGGGGGGGGGGAGGGTGTGAGGGGAGTGACGTGGTACGGTCTCTATACTCTGTCTTTACTTTATTTCCCTTTGTTGTGGAAAGATTTAAGAACACAGTGTAACCTTCCCATTGAGTCAATATTGATCTCTTTCTATTTATCCATCTAATCAACTACCTATTGATATAACTGTGTGTGTGTGTGTGTTTATACTCTCGTTCAAAAGTGACCAAGGGATGAAAAACACGCGAGGTATGTTGGCTATATTCACTGATATAGATAGATAGATAGATAGATAGATAGATAGATAGATAGATATTCATTCAGTAAAATCACCATGCAAGTTTATAATTGCTTCAACATGCATACAGACAACGCAAGTAAACAGGGTGAAACTAATGACCACTAACCCCCTTAAAACGGATCCACCTTAATTCAGTATTGACGAAGGAGTCATGTGTCATGTCTTAATCCCTTATGTAGCTTTAACCTCTAACGCAACAATAAGCAAAAAGTGCTAATTTAATGGCTACCTTCCTCCTCTCCCCGATTCCACTCGTTACCTAGCAATGGGTACTTCAGTATTACCTGTACAGTATGTTATTAAGTTAACTTAGTATCCAGTCAATTGTACTATAGAGATAACTTGATAATAATTAAATATACTTCTGAGTCTATCACAACACGTTACTAACTCCCCATGCCATGAGCAGAAGAACAAAATATGTACAATGAGTTAAAAAGAAGCGTATTAGCCAAAACACCACCTGCCCTGACCCACCGCCATCTCGGCAGGACACCACATATCATGACAGGAATCCCTCCCTTGAACTTACCAAGGAGCTCATCACTCATACACCGGCCAATTTCTTAGCGTGCGAAATGAAAGTACACAATAGCTGGGTTCAGCATTATCTCTTACCACATTAGTCACTATGTGTGTAGCGTCACGTACAGTACCATACACTTCATGTAGATGCAGCACAGGGGGTAAGCCGAGAATGACACTTTATTTTCTATGTTTTAAACAGTTTTCTAATTCTTTGCATCGTACAAATTTTGTTTTATAAACATCCAAAAATGTTCTTGTTGTGAATGATTGCACTAGACTCTCACAGAAGCGCGTATACTATATAGCAGTCAAAGAAACCTGGTGGTAAACAGAAGCTCAATACGTGACAACACAACGCTAGTGCTCTGACTGATGGCCGCTACACCTTTACAATTCTCCTTGGTTAACTGATGTCTAATTTTCGAAAGCTGGATGTTGATGGCGCAGTATAATGTAGTAATGGTCTTCAATAATTAAGGTCTTGAAGCGCATACATTAGAGAACACATACTAGACATTAACAATAAAAACTTAAGAGATACAGTATAGATTATACGTGAATATTTCCCTTATTTTGTAATATATATATAACTGTATGTCTTATTTTTACTCTGATGTTTAATTTAAGTTGTTTTCTCACAGTGTAAATGAGGGAAAATAGGGTAATATGAATGGCAACAAATATAATTTTCTTAAATATCAAAGATGTACCGCCTGCCATAACACCAACAGCGAGATGAGCTTTAGGGCTTAATTAATTTCGCCTAAAATTACTTCAGTGTGTATTAAATCACGCCAAGAATTAGTGTAATATATATGAGACAAAAATTGGCAAACGAAAAGAGTCGGAGAACTTTTTAAAAGAAACAAAAAACGGTGACATGATTAAAAGTCGTTGTCAACTTATCTCGTATTCTGGGAAGGCACTTAAGTCCTGCTACTGTAAATAACGATACAATACTTAATAAACTAGATTATAAATGCTTTAAGTGACAAATTGTGAAAGTAATGGTGATACGTTTACTGTACACCGCCGCCATCCTACGCCATGAACGGGAGATAGGACAAAAACTCATCGGCCAAAAAAACGCCAGAACCCTTTATGTGTCTAAAAATTTTCTCCTCTTAGCTCAGTGTCGGAGATATAGGCCTAGTAGCCAAGAAAACATAGGCTAACCACTAAGTATAGACAGTATATCCCTCTTGCCAAGGCATAAAAGTTCCGCCTCTTACGTGAGTCTTGCGGCACCAGGAGACGAGGAGGAGGGCAGTGTACAAAGATGTTTATAAGTCTGTCTGTCTGTCTGTCCCCCTCTCTCTCTCTCTCTCTCTCTCACCATACACATAAGATTCCCGGAAAGAGACATAGAAGAAATAAGATCAATAATGAAGAAAAACACACAGTCCAACTTTAATGAATAACTACAATTCAAATCAACACCGAAAAAAAAAATGATACAATTTTTTGCCAATGTACGAGAAAGTTAATTAAATTTTACATGACGGGAAAAAAAATTAGAAAAATGAAAGGGAATTTTAATAAAGGAGAGAGCGTGTAACACTTCACTTGTGGCTTAATTAGGTGGCAATACTGGTTAGGAGGGGTGTGAGGGTGGCTATGAGGGGTGATGGGGGGTTAGGAGGGGTAAGGTGGGTTAGGAGGGGTGATGGGGGCTAGGAGAGGTGAGGGGGCTAGGAGGGGTGACAGGGGCTAGGAAGGGTGACGGGGGCTCGGAAGGGTGACGGGGTTAGGAGGGCGAGGAAGGGTGAGGGGGTTGGGGGACTAGGAGGAGGGAAGGAAGGGTGATGGTAGCAGAGGTAAGGGGGCAAAGAGGGATGAGTGGAAGGATGTATGGGAAGGAGTGGAGATGGGTGAGTGGGTGTAGGTGGATGAGTGGGTGTAGGTGGATGAGAGGGAGGAGGTGAGTCAGACATTTGATTTATAAGGAGAGGTTTTGTAAAAGTTTGATAAATGAGGAAATAAAGAAGGAAGGTATGATGGAGGAGGGGTGGAAGGGGAAAGATGGAGGAGGGTGGAGGTGGAGAGGAAAGATGGAGGAGGGTGGAGGTGGAGGGGGAGAGGTAAACAAAGCCTCTCCACTCTGGGAAACATGTGCCATTAATTTGCACTCGACTCCCCTCACCCCTAGGTTAGTGGGTCGGCCCGCCTCCCTCAACCTCTCCTCAACGCTCAAGATAACACATTCTTTATTATTCATTTATTTTCGTTCTCTCTTTCTCTCTCTCTCTAATTCCCCTTCATACACGCCCTCCTTCCCTCCTCATATCACCAAAAAAGTTAAAAATCACAATAAAAGTTAACCACAGAAGGTATTTTTTTTAAGTATATTATTAACATGTTAACAAAATCTTATGTGAATGGAGAAAAAATAATATCATCATTTCAGAATCATTCTCGGAAACGCTGAAGGCCGACACACACACACACGGAAGGTCCTGGAACGCGACGAACCACTATGAACCGCACTTGGATGGGATACTCCTTGATAAGTTAATTAAAATTGTATTCATCTATCCACTGGTGGTATCATCCGCCTCCGACCCATTTTGTCAGACACACGCCCAAAACTTTTAAGAGTCTTTGAGATTCAGAGACGAAAACATTTGGATACGGATTTTACAGTCTCAAGAGAGTTGGAAGGAGGAGGCGGTGGCGATAGTTCCAGTAATTTGCACTGCTCAGTATTTTACCCCTTATTCAGAGAGATCATCCCCCCCTCCCGTATCAATACACCAGCTTCAAGTTTTCATTGGATATTACAGCTTTTTTTTTGTGAAGATATAAACTATCATAAACGAAGAGGAAAGAACCGAGGAGCATCAGTTAATGGAAGATCTACTGAAAATTAGATTGCATATTCAAAAGCCTGCAACTCATTCCCATCGAGGAGTTGGAAGTGAGAGACGTAGCTAGATTAATTTTGGCCAACAATACTGTGATAAATGTATGAATAAGAGGCGCGGGAGGGTCGGTGAAGGGGAAGGGAGGGGGAGGTAAGGTTGAAAGAGGAAGGGAGGGGGGGGGGGTTGGTTGGTTAGTTTGGAGGGAAGGTAGAAGAGGGTAAAGGGAGGGTGTGAGGATACAAAACTGTGGTCAGAGGAGAAAGGGAGGGAAATGGAAAAGAAGGAGAGGGAGAAATGTGGAAAGAAGGTGTAGCGATACTGAGTGAAGGAGGGAAAGTGGAGGAAGGCCATGGTGTTGAAGGAGGGAGGCCACGGTGTTGAAGGAGGGAGGCCACGGTGTTGAAGGAGGGAAGGTGGAGAGAGGCCACGGTGTTGAAGGAGGGAAGGTGGAGGGAGGCCACGGTGTTTAGGTAGGTAAGGTGGAGGGAGGCCACGGTGTTGAAGGAGGGAAGGTGGAGGGAGGCCACGGTGTTTAGGTAGGGATGGTGGAGGAAGGGCCACGGCGTTGAAGGAGGGCCACGGTGATGAGGGGGGGGGGGGAAGATGGAGGGAACCCATAGTGTGAAGGGACGTGGATGGCTAGGAGGAGGAGGAAGAGGAGGAGGAGAGGAGGAAGGGTGGGGGACCAAAAGGAACAGGAGGAAGAAGAGGAGGAGGATAAGGAGGAAAAAGAAGAGGAGGGGATGGAGGTTCAGAAGGTGAGGAAGAGGAAGATTGATGGAGGACCAGGAGAGGAGGGAAAGGAGGAGGAGGGGAAGGGGATAGAAAGGCCAGGAGGGGTTGGAGGAGGAAGAGAGAGTGGAGGATGGTAGGGAGGAGGAGGATGAGTGAGAGAGAGAGAGAAAGACAACAGGGCAGGAATGAATAATGAGAGTTTTTCTATACATAATCGGCTTCGTTATTGACATCTCCACCACTAGAAGCACTCTCTCTCTGTCTGTTTCTCTCTCTCTCTCTCTCTCTGTCTGTTTCTCTCTCTCTCTCTCTCTCTCTCTCTCTCTCTCTGTCTGTTTCTCTCTCTCTCTCTCTCTCTCTGTCTGTTTCTCTCTCTCTCTCTCTCTCTCTCTCTCTCATTAAGGTCTTCATTTCTTTCTCACTTTACGTAAATCCACAATGCTGGTTGCAGTCAAATGGGTTACACTAGGCTTAGTTAGGTTAGGTTGAGTTAAGTCAAGTTTGGTAAGGCTAGATTAATTTAGGTAAAGTTTGGTTAGGTCAAATTAGATTCGGTATTGACCTGCAAATGGGATTTCTTAGAACCGAGATTTATTAAGTTCGCTAGGATTGGTCCCCATTAATATTGAAACCCATTTGGATTGGGTCCCACTAGGATTGGATACCATTGGGATTAGTAGTCATTAGAACTGAGGGAGCCGACCCACACTTCCGTTAACAGAGATCAGTAACAGTGACTGAACGTGACGGTTGTTCAAAACTTTGGTCGACTCCTGGGTACGGCAGCTGGACAACACTTGACTGGACGGTAGGGGTGAAGGAGTGGAGGTCTGCATGCTTGACTTATCTCTATAAAGCGACATAGAAATGATCTTTTACTTCTGCCTCTCGAGAGTGAAGCTGTAGTTTTAGTGTATGTAACAAGTCGATTGGTAGAGTACAGGCCCATCTGATTCTCTGATGGATGGAACACCTGAATGACCTTCTAATACGACACTCCTGTAAACACTTCATTACAGGTGTTGATCTTCCTCAGTCCCTCATCCAGAGACCTTTCGAGAACTTTCTGGACGTCTGAGGAAAACAGAATCACCTCGACTTCCCAACTTATATCTCAGGATCCTCTCTGGGTCCACGTGTGACTGACCTCCTGCACTGAAGCACCTCATCTGCCGACCTCTTGGGGTATGTGGGTTCCTCTGATCACTAAGCTGCGTTCACCAAGACTCAGCTGTGGTGTTGAGCGATCAGGGAAGAACACCCGATATGCTTGTTTAAACAATTACTCAGACTGGTGTTGCCACTAAAAGAACTCAGTATCTCATTTTGCTCAGCTATGTCAATATTGTTATTATTATCCACCCTGTATATGTATTTCTCTGGCTAAATAAACTGTTTCAATATTAATAACTAATTCATCACCTCACCGACCACATCCCTGTTTGTTGCAACGGGCACTGACCAACCATAGTGTGTCTACCGATGTCATGACGCACCTGATCAACGGGCACTGACCAACCATAGTGTGTCTACCGATGTCATGACGCACCTGATCAACGGGCACTGACCAACCATAATGTGTCTACCGATGTCATGACGCACCTGATCAACGGGCACTGACCAACCATAGTGTGTCTACCGATGTCATGACGCACCTGATCAACGGGCACTGACCAACCATAGTGTGTCTACCGATGTCATGACGCACCTGATCAACGGGCACTGACCAACCATAGTGTGTCTACCGATGTCATGACGCACCTGATCAACGGGCACTGACCAACCATAGTGTGTCTACCGATGTCATGACGCACCTGATCAACGAGCACTGACCAACCATAGTGTGTCTACCGATGTCATGACGCACCTGATCAATGGGCACTGACCAACCATAGTGTGTCTACCGATGTCATGACGCACCTGATAAAAGACTAAGATCATGTATACACCTCACCCTACACTTCACAACTTGAAGTAAAACAAACCTGCGTGTCAAAATATAGGACAGGCTCGACTCTCTCCTCTCCTCTTTCTCTCGCTCTATAACTCTCTCTAACTCTCTCTTCGTCTCTCCCTCCACACATTCCTTTCCTCTCTCTTTTCCACACTGTCTCACTCTTTCTCCTTCTAAAATTCGCTCTCTCTCTCTCTCTCTCTCTCTCTCCCTCTCTCTCTCTCTCTACCCTCACCCCTCTCTTCCTCACCTTCTCATTCCCTCCAGTCTTTCCTCACCTACCCTCTCCCCCTACCCTCTCTCGTTCTCTCTCACTTCCACGCCCGACTCTCTTTCCCACCACCCCTTCCTTCTTAGCCCCTATCTCCCTTCTTCTCTCTCGCTCTCTCCTATTATCATCCCTTCTTTCCCTTCTCTTCTCTTTCCTCCAAACCTCTTTCTCTCTCATTCCACTCACACACACACACACACACACACACACACTCATCACTCCTTCCTTCCCCTCCTTTTCTCCCGTCAACATCCCCCTCCTTCCTTCCTTCCTTCCCTCACCCCCCTCCTTCCTTCCTTCCCTCACCCCCCTCCCTCCTTCCTTCCCTCCCCTCCCTCTCATTTGACCTCGTCTCCATTCACTACTCAGGTAATATTGAATTTCTTTTAATCAAACTGGAAACGTGCTGGAGAGTTGACCCAAGGTGGTGCAGAATCACCCAGGTGTTAATTGGATCGGTGCAGTTTCTCACCTGACACTCTACCTTACTCTACCTGGCTAATGGTCCTCTTCATTCCGGGCCCTATTACACGCATCTGATTTCTTCCCTTGACGATAGACCTATCTCCCCCCCCCCCCCCCCCAGGTGATAGATCTATTTCTTTCCCTGGACCTACTTCTTCCCCTAGTGATGGACCTATTTCTTTCCCTGGACCTACTTCTTCCCCTAGTGATGGACCTATTTATTCCTAGTTCTTCCTCTCCTCAATTACTCTCCCATTTTTAAACTACTGTCTATCACTCTGTCTTTGCCTGTCAGTCTGCTTTGCTTTTTGTCTTTTAGCTGTCTGTCTGTCTGTCTGTCCGTCATGTATGTATGTATGTATGTATGTATGTATGTATGTTTGCCTGTCTGTGTCTGTCTTTCCCTCCTACTTTTGGAGAGAGAGAGAGAGAGAGAGAGAGAGAGAGAGAGAGAGAGAGAGAGATGAATTTCACAACATCCTAATGAATGCAATTAACAGAAAAAACAACAACAACGACAACGACAACAAAAACACAACAACAACACGATAACAACAACACGACAACAACAACAACAGGACAAAAGACTGCAGAGAAGCGACAGTCTTTAGAAAAATGTGTCGTGAGAGTAATGAGAAACAGGTAGGGTCAGGTGTCGCCGCGCAGGTCTCTGATGCACCACTGACTGTGACGACCCAAGCCGATGTAATTAAAAGACTTAATTGACAACCTGATAACCTTACGCCGGGTAGTGTTGCCGTCTTGGGGAGGTGGTGAGGGCATTTTTGGGATACCTTAGAGAGAGAGAGAGAGAGAGAGAGAGAGAGAGAGAGAGAGTTCTAAAACTAATTTAAATTAGTGCAGACGAGATATCATCATCATCATCATCATCATCACAATAATAATAATAATAATAATAATTAATAACAATAACACAATACATTTACATTAATTTCACTAAGGCAAAACATCACTACCTAGCCACCATGTACACCCAGAGGGAAGAGGGGGGGGGGGATGAGGGGAGGGGGGGGGGAAGGAGGAGAGATCAGGTGGTGACAGGTAGTTTAATATACCACACTTCTCTCCCCCCTCCCCCTCCCTCCCCCCTCCCCCTCCCTCCCTCTTTTCAACCTCCGTGTTACTCGAGGAAAAACATCATATAAGCGTCTTACAGCAAGCACTAGACGGCACACTCTCATAGCAGCGCCAGTACGAGCAATCAACAACGGCTGGCACTTCCCTCTCCTCTCCCCTCCCCTCCGCCCACTCCCTTCCCCTCCGCCCACTCCCCTCTCTCCATCTAGTACTGACACACTTGAGGGAGGCAACGTGGGTGGAACAAATCTCCTCCCTTCTTCCTTCCTGCCTGTGTTGACAACGTTGATTCTCGGTACCTGTTTATGTGTCCTAAGGTATAAGGTATAGATGAGATTAATCATACAGTCAAGGGGCATCAGGGAGTCGAAGAATTTCCAAGAATGTCTCAGGATGGAGCGCGTTGAGCACCTCCTTCACACCAACACACAATGTAGAGTATTTTCTGTTCGACAATCAACACACTGCTCATCGCCACCCCGCTAACGACGACCCTCAAACACCTTAACTTGTTGTCAGTAGTGGAGCGCCTCTAACACTCCTCCCCTCAAGATGGCTCTCGGGAGGAACTTAGGATGGATTTTTTTTTTTCACCCTTAAGTTGATTACGAGAAGGAATTAAAAACTGTCTTAAGCATAATAATGTCAATAATCCGCAACTCTACTACAACACGAACTTTTGGGAGTTTGGGTTATGGACTTTATGTCTCTCTTGGCTAAAGGTCAAAATACCACTTTAATATCCCTGGTTAACTTAAGTCTTTCAGCCGTTGTTAGTAAGTCAATCGTGGTTCTGATAATGTCTCAGACAGGTCGAGCACATCAGGACGATTTAAGACTTGTGTTTTGTTCATCCTGAGCAACGAGAGAGAGAGAGAGAGAGAGAGAGAGAGAGAGAGAGAGAGAGAGAGAGAGAGAGAGAGAGAGAGAGAGAGAGAGAGACTTATATACCAACACCTATAATAAACTGATTAAGACGACTAGGTCACTTACAACGACACTTGTCTGATCTCCCAAAAAACTTTTAATTTGTAATAATAATAATAATAATAATAATAATAATAATAATACAATCTATAATCACCAACTAAGAAACTGCTTCCTATAAACCCACACATATTCTTGGCGCTCATCCAGGAAGTACCCACGAGAATATGGTAAAATATTTCAATAGTAATACCCTGGCACTATACATCATAAATTCTCTCAGATTGTCAGAGCCACCAGAGAGTCCCACAGCCCATGGTAAACAAGATGGTGAGGTAGGTAGAGCCAGAATTATTATGTAGGGTCGATGTGTGTCTTCTATCATCAACATAATCTCTCCTCCAACATCACCAACACCACCATCATCATCACCAGCATCATCACCACCATCAACAGGGAGATGAGGCCCCATTACGTATGCATCATCTCCCGTAAGCAACATAGAGACTCGCGCTAGAGGTGTTCAAACATCAGCTGATTCTGACATATGTTTTGACGTGTCTACAGCAGCACTAGAGGCATGTACAGTCTAACATGGAGGAGTGGTGAGGGGGAGAGAGTGAATGAGGGGGGCAGGGAGGGGGGAGGGTGAATGAGGGGGCAGGGAGGGGGAGGGTGAGGGGGCAGGGAAAGGGAGAGGGAAGGATGAGGGAGGTAGGGAGAGAGAGTTAGGGTGGAGACGTGGAGGGTGTGAGAGAGGGAGGGAAGGAGAAGGGATGGAGAGGAAGGAATGGGGTGTGAGGGGGGGAAGAGGGGGGGGTGTGAGGGAGGGAGGGTGTGTTAGGGAGGGTGTGGAGGAGGGAAAGGGGAGGAAAACAGAGTGTGTGAGAGAGGAAGGGAAGTAGAGTGGATGTGTGGGAGGGAGGGAGGGAGGGAGGGAATTTTTCATATATTTGTAAACCTTATTTATAAACACATTAACAATTTTATATATGATTTATTCATTTAAAAACAAGTTTGGGAATTTATTCATAACTAACATCAGAAACAGAAAGATCAACACAACAACCCCCCCCCCCCCCCCCCAAAAAAAAAAGTTAATGAAATAAATAAATAAATATAAAAAAATCAACGTTCCCAAAAGCTATACAAAAATAAACGAAAAAAAAGTAAAAATCACACTGAATAAACTTTCGAAAAAAAACCCTATATTTTGAGTACGGTGAAAGTATTAATATTTTATAATGACAAAGGGCTTCACATTTCCATGACATAATAGTTATAAGTTAGAGAGTGACATAGTGATATTCCCCAACAATACATTTTTGGAGCGCTCCGCCGACCAACTCATGCATGAGCAAACATTTTTCATTTCCATGTTTATTGAAACGTTTGGTGGCGCGGGTCTGCCTTCCTGATAACTCTTTCCATCGGGCCAGGACATTACCATCCCACACCCAGCCGTAAGGTCGAGTCTCCGGCCGCTCGAACACACGTATTCTCGCCCATAAGACTCGTCGGGTAATGGAGCTATGATAGATGGAGTCAATAATGGAAGAAACTCGAGGAAAATTGTAGTTTTCGTCAACTTGCTGTGAGATATATGCATCATTCATATATTACTGTACACGGTGAGGCGTCGACCGTCTCACCCCACCACCAGTCTCGTCTTGGCTGGCTGTCCCCGGGAGACGTGTCTATCTATCTATCTATCTATCTATCTATAGCATTCCATGTATGTATGTACGTTTGTGGCGGTCCTCCTACACACGTAACAGAAAAAGTGAAAATGCTTCCTACACACACATACACGTTTTGCTTCAGCTAATCAATATCGCTCCAGAGAGGCGAGTTCACCAATGGTTGGATCACAAACTATCGCTAACTGTGTCCGGTGTTAGTAGGTAACGGCTAAACATGGCTGAAAAACCCCCAGAAATAGCCGTTCCTACTAAGAAATTAAAAAAAAAAAAAAATTCTATTAAAATCAAGCAGAAAAAGTAAAAATACGTATTCCTACTAAAACATTGTCGAAAAAAGTTGTTGTTATTAAAGTCTGTCCGAAAAGACTTAAAGTAAAAGATGAGGTTCTCCTAAAATCTGGCAGAAGAATCATAGCAAATATAGCTGTTACTGCTAAAATCTGGTATCAATCAGTGACGGTTTGTTTTGCTTTGATGGAGGGAGTGTGAAGAGCCAGAAGACCAGTGTCGTACTTGGCACCATTATCCTTAATTATGTCGATATAAGTACAGATTTAACCCCTTGAGTACAATGTCTTTTTCCTGAGTACTATAAATCCCCTCATTGAGTACGATATTTTCACTCCAGAATACGATGACTTAACCTCTTGAGTACGATATCGGCACCCCAGAGTACGATGACTAAACCCCTTGAGTACGATATCGGCACCCCAGAGTACGATGACTAAACCCATTGAGTACGATATCTTCACTCCAGAATACGATGACTTTACCCCCTTGAATACAAAATGTAATCCCTTATGTACACTATATTATCCCTTTGAATACGATAGCTAATCTCCTCAAGTACTCTAACACTGGACTCATGGGGTTCAGTTATAGTACTCAAGGGATTAAGTGCAAAGTACTAGCATAATTAACTGCAGTATTATAGTTAATGAATTACAGGTACAGGTAAAATAATATCCATACTGTGTTATTCTCAACGAGCGTCCCCCTGGTGTCCTCTGGTGTCCCCGTGTGTCCCTATGTGTCCCATTGTGTCCTCTGGTGTCCCTGTGTGTCCTTTGGTGTCCCCTGGTGTCCCCTGGTGTCCTCTTGTGTCCCCTGGTGTCTCCTGGTGTCCCCATGTGTCCCCTTGTGTCCCCTGATGTCCTCTGTGTCCCCTTGTGTCTCCTGGTGTCCCTCTGTGTCCCCTTGTGTCCCCTTGTGTCCCATTGTGTCCCCTTGTGTCCTCTGGTGTCCTCTTGTGTCCCCTGGTGTCTCCTGGTGTCCCCTTGTGTCCTCTGGTGTCCCCGTGTGTCCCCTGGTGTCCTCTTGTGTCCCCTGGTGTCCCCTTGTGTCTCCTGGTGTCCCTTTGTGTCCCCTGGTGCCCCCTTGTGTCCCCTTGTGTCCCCTGGTGTCCTCTTGTGTCCTCTTGTGTCCCCATGAGTCCCCTGGTGCCCCCTTGTGTCCCCTTGTGTCCTCTTGTGTCCCCATGTGTTCCCTGGTGCCCCCTTGTGTCCCCTTGTGTCCTCTTGTGTCCTCTGGTGTCCCATTGTGTCCTCTAGTGTCCTCTTGTGTCTTCCCAGAGTATGTCCAAATGTGTCCGTCCGCGTGTGTTAAGTGTCTTATTGTTTTCTTGTTACCTGAGGTCATTAGTCCCATTACCTGTTGTTTCTCTCTCCCCATCATCTGTGTTGACCAGGTGCACTGACTCCTCCCGTTCTCCCTCCTCGCCTTCCCCCCCCTCGCCTTCCCTCCCCCCCTCGCCTTCCCTCCCCCCCCTCGCCTTCCCTCCCCCCCTCGCCTTCCCTCTCCCTCCTGCCCACCACTAACCCAGTTAGTCTACAATGTGGCACTCATTCTGCCTTCACTCTGACCTCTACCTCCTTGGTCTCCAACCTGACGTACTTCACAAATTAATCTCAGAGCTCCGTCGGTCTCCGTTATCTCATCTCAGACCGTCGGAAAATCGTCAGTATAGTGTCGGGGCCGGACACTCCGTGATCCTGTACCCGACTTACGGTATACTAACTTACAAACTGCTGACAATATAGTAAATCACTTATACTCAAAACTATTTCACGATGTCGTAAGAGTATTGTAACTCAAATGTAAACAACGGAGAGTAACTCTTTCTGTGGCCCAGTTGACCAATCACAGATAAGCTTTCAAAACATACTGACCAATAACAAGCTAAAGATATCATCTGGCTTGAAGGCGAGAGATTTATAAACAAAAGAATTTTAAGATGATGCCACAAGACGAAAGAATTTACAGATGAAGAGGTCTTAGCTATGCTGGAAGAGGTGAAAAAGCAGAAAGGAGTTTTCGTGGGGAAATTGGACGACAAAACGCCTGAAAAAAAAAGAAAAAAAAAACGCACTTAACGCTTGGGACTCAGCCTTAAGTGCGGTGAACTTAATGGCTGGAGTACCAAGAGATAACGGTGAAGGTCGGAGGCAGTTCACTAATTTAAGGACGACTGGGAAGAAACAAACAGCTCAAGGGTTTTATTTACACTACTTATTTATATTCCACAAACAAAACAAAAATATTACTGTACAACTAAATTTAAAATAGAAAATAAGTACAATTTACAATAAAAAATAAAAAAATTCATAGACGCTCCTTAACGAATCAAGAAAAGTAAAGAATATTATGAAGAATACAAGTAATAATAATAATAATAATAATAATAATAGTTGGCTGTGAGACGGGACATAGTATGACCTCTTCGTTATGTGAGGTCCAAAGGGTCTCGGTAACGTGCTTCCTTTCTCATCCCAAAGCTCAATCTCTTAAATATACATGGATCACCTCTATCTTGCCTGCTAAACATATACAAACACAGCTGCAGTTTAGAAGATCATTTTTAACGGATTAAATTTCATCTTAATATTATTTTCCTCTGAAATAATATATGAAACTTATTTTCTGCAGTACTGTATTCTCTGTTAAAACAGCTTTAGTGAGGTTTAATGTAGGTTTATACTGTTTATGTAATGCGGAAATAACCACACTATGTCCGGGGTTTATTCCGTTACAGGGGCTCCCAAGGTCCTGTAGGTTACGGACTCCGGATATAATAAGTGACGTCACAAGATGGCGGCTATTGGGGCGATACAGTATTATAAATACTTTTGAGTATTCGGCCCCCAGGATCGTAGGTCAGGATCGTAGGTCAGGATCGTATGTCAGGATAGAAGAAGCAGACGTAGCCTTCACCATGGAAAAGTGGGAGGGACAGAGAGGGGAAGGGATAGAGAGGGAAGGGAGATAAGAGGGGGTAGTGAGGGGAGTGGATAGAGGAGGAGAGGGATAGAGAGTTGAAGGGGAGAAATAGGGAGAGGTGGAAAGAGGAGGCAGGAGAGGAATGAAGGAAAGAAAGGGAAGAAGGGAGAGGAAGGAGGAAGAAAGGAGGAAGAAGGGAGAGGAAGTAGCAAAAAAGAGAGGAAGGGAGGGATGAAAGGGAAGGAAAGTAAGGAGAAAAGAGAAGGAAAGAAAAGGGGAAAAGGGAGAGGAAGATAGAATGAAATAGGTGGAAGGAGAAGGGGGAAAAGGGAGAGGGAAGGGAAAAAGATATGGAGGAAGCGAGTGGGGAAGGGAGAGGGAGAAAGGAAAGGAAGAAGGAAGAGAAGACGGTGGGGAGGGGGAACATAGGAGAAGGGGAGGAAGGCAGAGGAAGGTAGGGGGAAGGAAGAGGAAGGTAGGGGAAGGAAGAGGAAGGTAGGGGAAGGAAGAGTTAGGTAGAGAAATGTTGGGGAATGACGGGAAAGGCAGGGAAAGGCAAAGGAATGTTGAAGGAAGAAGGAAAATGTAGATGAAAGCAGAGGAAGGCAGAGGAATGTTGGGTAAGGCAGGAGAAGACACCAAAAGTAATCTGATCTCCTCCAAAGGTTGAGACGCGGTGATTGTTGCTACAGATGTCAGCCAATTACAGTGACTGGTGGGTCCTGGCGCCCTGGCGACTGAAGAATTCCTGCGTTAACGGCCTGCTGAGAGAGAGAGAGAGAGAGAGAGAGAGAGAGAGAGAGAGAGAGAGAGAGAGAGAGAGAGAGAGTTTTTTCATCAAGGTCCTAGATAGTTATTCGCCAGAGAGAAAGATTCCTCCCTCATGGCCCATAAGAAGTCCTGGGCAGTTATACGCTAGACAGTGACTGGCAGTAGTCGAGTGGCGTAATTGGGGCGTATCATCGGTCAGCCTGTGATCTTTGTAGAAATTATTACCAAGACTAAGACAACTAGGAGTAGGTGCCAGTGAGGGAGTGTGTGTCTTAAGAGTGGTGAGGAAGATGGTGGTATACATAATATATTCTGGCCTCTAATAACGAGTACTTTCTGGTTACTTTCATCTCGCAGTTAATTCACATTAAGTGTTTACCATTCACTGATTCAGACGCAGTAATAGAGGTTGAGACACAGGTACAAGTAGGAAAATGTCAAAATAACATGAGTACACAAATATTACTAAGTATCAACGTGTTTCATTATGTAGCGTCATCATCTATTCAGAGAAACTGAAGAGACGTTGATTATATTCACATAGTAATTGTACAGTGAGGAGTAATGCTGACCTGAGTGACAGCAGAAGGCGGTCTACTCACCTCAACCTGGTCCTCGGTGCCAGGCGACGGTGTGGTGGGTGAGTGTGTGATTGTAGGTGAGGGACCAGGTGGAGGTTCCGGGCGGCCGCCTGGAGGTTGTGGTGGCGGACGGCTGCTGCAGCAGGAGTGGCAGGTAGCTTGACCCCGTGATGATGGCACTCCCAGAGGAGGAGGTCGGGGCTGCCATGCTGCTGGGAATTTCTGACCTGTGGGCGTAAAGCAGGTGTACTGACACACGGGGTAAGAAACCATTTTTGACGACAGTTACCGGTACCTTTAAAAGAAACTCGGAAATAATAGATACAATGGTGGACATCCATCAGATGCCTCCCAGAATGTGTGTGTGTGTGTGTGTGTGTGTGTGTGTGTGTGTGTGTGTGTGTGTGTGTGTGTGTGTGTGTGTGTGTGTGTGTGTGTGTGTGTGTGAGTGTGTGTGTGTGAGTGTGTGTGTGTGTGTGTGTGTGTGTGTGTGTGTGTGTGTGAGTGTGTGTGTGTGTGTGTGTGTGTGTGTGTGTGTGTGTGTGTGTGTGTGTGTGTGTGTAAACCGTCACTCCAAAGACCACATCTGCACCCCTTTCCTCCACCTCACTGCACCTCCACTTCCCCTCTACCACACCCTGTATCCCCCTTCTCCTCCCCTCAACTACCCCATGCACTCCCTCCTCCTCCTCCCCCCACCCCCAACACACCCTCTATCCCCTCCTTCCCCTCCCAGCAGGAGACATGTGTGGGCAGCACCCCGCATTAACCGGTTGGGGGAGGTTGGTGTGTGTGTAGCCAACCGGTTGTAAGTCGGGCCATGTGACCCCCGAGGCTCAGGACCCGGCCGCTCGCCCTCACCACAGTCCTGCCTCCCTTCCTACCCCAGCCAGCCATCATCTCCACACTACACACTCCTTCCCTCCCTCACCACCCTTCCTCCCGTACCACTCCTTCCCTCCCTCACCACCCTTCCTCTCGTACCAATCCTTCCCTCCCTCACCACCCTTCCTCCCGTACCACTCCCTCCCTCCCTCACCACCCTTCCTCCCGTACCACTCCTTCCCTCCCTCACCACCCTTCCTCCCGTACCACTCCTTCCCTCCCTCACCACCCTTCCTCCCGTACCAATCCTATCCTCTTCCAGTCTCTTCTCTTCTTCCTTTCCCCTCTATCCTCTTCCTGTGTATTCAATCTCTTCTCTAACCACCTTCCTCTCCTACCCACTGTCTTCCTCTGGTCTACCCACTACCTACCCATCCTTCCTCCTCACCACCACCCACTACCCAACCACCCAACACATTACCACCACCCACTACACCACCACCCACCTCTAAGGGCATATCATAGGCTCCTGGTAACCTCTGGGTGGGTCAAGTTATTGTGAGTCTTCAGTAAACGCTATTATTCCTAGTCTCCCCCCCCCCCCTGTCCCCTCCCTGCATATCTCCATCCTGCAACGTGCAATATGAAAATCAACACAAGACCGACCACTGGTTAGGTTAGGTTAGGTTCAATGTTCAATATCTTGTGAAGGAGATGTAGGGAAGGAGAAAGAGAGAAGTGGAGAGAGGGAGGGAAAGAGAGGGGGAAAGAAAAAAGGGAAAGTTAGAGGGAGGAAGGGAGGGAAGGTAGGCCGCTTCACCTCACCTGAGTTACACACCTAATGATGGTGACGCCCCCAGGTGGTGGTGTTCACCCCCCATACTACCTCCTCCTCTCTCTGTAATTACCTGTGTGTCGCAGATCAACCTGACCAACAGACGTCTACCCTTATGGCTGATGGCACACTGATTAATTTTTTTTTGGGGTAGTTTAAGGGGTTTTAGGGGGTAGTTTAAGGGGTTGTAGAATAGGTTAAGGGGTTGTAGAGCAGTTTTATGGTAGGGTATGGGGTTTTATGGTGGGTTAAGAAAACTGAATTTGTATTTTTTTAAATAGGCGTAGAGTGAGGGGCGATATGGTCGAATATAAATGGATGGCGGGGGTTAAATAAAGGTGATATAACTAAGGTATTAAATTATCTAACCAGGAGCGAACTCGTAATAATGGTTTTAAATTAGACAGATTTTGATTAAGACGGAAAACAGGTAAACATTGACTTGGATGTTAGTGGATAAGTGGAACACGCTGGGTAGCTTCAACTATAGGTTGGACGGATATATGAGCGATATGGATTAGGTGTAACCAGAGCGAGTGAAGGAAAGCTCTTCCCTCAGACAAAAATCCTATGGGTCAAAAACCGAATCTAACCTAACCAAACCAAACCAAACCAAACCTAACCTAACCTAACCAAACCAAACCTAACCTAACCAAACCTAACCAAACCAAACCAAACCTAACCAAACCAAACCTAACCTAACCTAACCAAACCAAACCAAACCTAACCAAACCAAACCTAACCAAACCAAACCAAACCAAACCAAACCTAACCTAACCTAACCAAACCAAACCAAACCAAACCAAACCTAACCTAACCTAACCAAACCTAACCTAACCAAACCAAACCAAACCTAACCTAACCTAACCTAACCTAACCTAACCTAACCTAACCTAACCAACCAAACGTTGAGAAACATTAGTATAAAAATGGGGGGGAGGGTGGAGGGTGATCATGTCCTTCTTTACACTTTACCTGAAGGACTATTGTTCGGCCACCCATTTAAGGCTGTGGACCAATATTCCCCGCTGCTGTTTCCTCCATTCTTATGTTCTTAACGTCGTTACTAGTCACTACAATCTTATTTAATTTATTCTCTTCACTATCTCTAGACACAGTAGCTTTCTAGGGTATCAGGTTTAGATTTCTACTCATGAAAACCGATGCAAAATATCTATCAAATATATTGTTCACTTCCCTTCGTCATCACTTTGGTGACCTGAATCTGATTATACTGACTGTCACTGTGTTTGATTCTACCATGCACAATATGATCCTTTCCTGCCCAATGATGCTGTTTGAGTAATTAATCACTCATTTACGGTCATTAGTGTTCAGTCTTATAGTTGTTTATACGGTATATTAGTTCTTCGGTTTAAAGTAACTCACTATTCAAAATACAGTACAGTATGTAATTGGTTTACACAGTTAGTCTGAGTATGAGGTCACTTGGTAAGATCAGGTCACCCTGTGTACTTGTGGTCATGTTAACTACTCCTAATCTTGGCCAAACAATGTCCTCTTCTACCAACTATACCACCACCAACCATACTACCATCAACCATACCACCAACACCAACCATACCACCATCAACCATACCACCAACACCAACCATACCACCATCAACCATACCACCATTACCAAACATACCACCACCACCACCATATCACTCCCGGCCCAGGCAACAGATAAGCGGGAGGAACAAGTTATTTCCCAGCCCCTTGTATTGTAACACGAGGGGTATGTATACAGTACAGTACACAGCCCACCAGTCTGACCTACAAGTACCTCCTCATCACTATTTCATCATCATATAATATCTTAACATACCACATACACATTATCTATACATAATCTTAACATCCAACATCAACACAAGTCACCAGGGAGGCAGAGTGGTGATGGCTGTACCTTCTTAAACTTTCCTCATATCAATATCTATCCTGAGTCAATTACCATGGCCACTTAGGTGAAAGTCCATCTGGAGAGCACTCTAGTGTAACCTTATCTCGTCCATCAGTCTCTATACACTCTAGATTTTCCACAACACGCCCAGGTTTTATATCCCACCTAAGCGATCCACTCTCGTTTCATATAGCTCTTCGAAGCTTAGAAGGTTTATTCCCCGTCTATACGATTCACTCTTGGTTCATCTCTATTCGAAGCTTCAATGGGAAGTTTGTTAGTGTTCTCGTTCTCTCAAAGTGGCGAATGTCGTGGCGGTCATTCGTGTAGCAGTCAACCACAACCACCACCACCAGAATAACACACTACACATCAATGGCTGACCCTGATATTTGTCTAGGCGTGAGAACAGCTGAAACACATACTCATATTCTCAATAACTTACCACATAGTTTTCAGGAAGATCTTGCCTGAATATATTGTCGCTGGAAAAGTACATTATTATACATCATGACTACAACATCTTCTTTTCGTATGTCTTAACCTTCTTCAACAGTCTACAGTACATTTTCATCTACGTAAAAGACACAGATTCATTTTACTTCAACATCATAATCGCGTAAAATAGTTGCTTGATCTCTCTCTCTCTCTCTCTCCTTTTCTTTCTCTGTGACTGGGCTGCTCCCTCTAGTCCAGGGTCTTGGGCTAGTCTTTGTCTCAGACCATCTGCATAACTCTGTACAATAGCCACCTTGTTGAAACACTCTTGAAATAACAATGAAATAATCCATTCCTGGTCCTGGCGCCGTCCCTGTCAATCAGACGAGCGACGTACCAACACGACTAAAAGGAGACCTCCCTTCCTTTGATCAAAATGTGGGCCTTTTTGCTGTTTTTGGACGGCGTGGACGTGTAGTCGAGTAATTTTTTGGATGAAATACCTCATTACTTGTGCTTTTGGATTCATATTAACACATCAAAGGCTGTCTTACCTTGTGTGAAGTTAGTTGACTTTTTTAACGAATGAGTCGCGTTCTGATATAGAAAATGGCAGCTGACGATTAAAGAAAACTGGCGGCTGTTGGTGAATCACTCAGTCTACAGTCAAGTATAGCAGAGTGTCGAGGCAGTAAAGCGCTAACCCACGGATAGCCTTCGTCATATGGCCCAATCAATTATTAGTGAAAATTCGACTTTACCTACAAAAAAAGAGGCAAATCTCGACCTCAAATCCGTCTCTAAAAGAATGGCACCAAGATATGTAGATCACCATCGGGCAATAAGGTTCATTATCATATACAATTAATTATCTATAATCGCCTCTAAGACATTGGGTGATGAAAGCTGTCTGGCACGGGGCGGCGGTCCTCACCAAAAGGGGAAATATCACAGCCGAGAGGTGAGTCAATATTCTAAAAATCATCTCTAAACGGGAGCTTAACTGCCTCCTTCATCATGGCTTCTTGATTCCAGAGCTTCACTTGAACCTCACTTGGATGTCGAGGGTGACGTATTGGGCTGATGAAACAGTCCTTAAGAGAGACGACTACTGCACCTCCACCACACAACAGTCCACCAACCAAACCACCACCAACCATACCCCCACCAACACCAACCATACCACCACCAACACCAACCATACCACCACCATCACCACCAACCATACCCCCACCAACACCAACCATACCACCACCAACACCAACCATACCACCACCACCACAGTACGCTATCTCTTCCAGCATTCTCTACCAACACTTTCTTCCAACAGTCATTTCTAGCAGTCCCTTCCAGCAGCCTCTTCCAGCAGCCCCTTCCAGCAGCCCCTTCCAGTAACTGTTTTGAGCGATCCTTCCACCGGTCCACATTCGCGGTTTCTTCTAATAAACACTTTCTCATCTGCCTATACTTAAATCCCTTCCAGCACTCCTTTCCAGTAACCTCTTCCAGTAGATCTTTCCAGTCGTCCTTTCCAGTATCCTCTTCCAGTAGATCTTTCCAGTAGTCCTTTCCAGTATCCTCTTCCAGTAGTCCTTTCCAGTATCCTCTTCCAGCAGTCCTTTCCAGTATCCTCTTTCAGTAGTCCTTTCCAGTATCCTCTTCCAGCAGTCCTTTCCAGTATCCTCTTCCAGCAGTCCTTTCCAATATCCTCTCTCAGTAGATTTTTTTCCCAGCAGTTTTGTTCCAGTAAGCCCTCCAGTAGATCACAATACTCCTTTATACACACACTATTCATACTTTCCCTTAACGACACAAAATTCCTCCCATTTTTCAGCTCTGGTTCATTTTTCAAGTATACATAATATCCATACTATTTAGATTATCACTAAGACTTATTTCGTAGTGTTATTAATATTAGTCTTCATTTAACTGCGGTAAATATCTATTGTATTTTTAATTATTCTGGCCAGATTTCCTCGACAACTTCAAGTAACAAACGGAACACGGAAGTTGATTAAGACATGACAAAAAATAAACAAAGTATTGAGGTGTTTATCAAGTTATAATAAAATCAATGAATTCTTTTCAAGGTATTTTTTTAGATAAGTTTAAAAATGAGGGTCAGATTATTTAAAGGGTTAAATCAAAGTTTACAAGGGGTTAAATCAAGGTTTTCAAGGGGTTAAATCGTCATCTTCAGGAGGTTAAATTATCGTCTTGAAAGGGTTAAATCATCTTCAAGGGGTAAAAAATACTTCATGGGGGTTAAATCATCATCTCCATTGGGTTAAACAAATGTCTTCTCGTTGTTGAGGATTTTACAGCAGCCACTTCTCGATGTATTGACTCATCGTGGTGGCTGGGGGTACAGGGTATGTGGCGGCGCTTCAGGACCACTGGGTGACTAAGTGAAGTTATGACTCGGTGAAAATGTCTTAGTGCCAATGTGTCTTACTGTAGGTTGTTGTGTTGTGTGATCTCAGATGTATCAGTCCTTAACGTCCTATGCTGGATGTTCTCTCAGTGTAACCTAACCGAACCTAACCTAACCTAACCTAACCTAATCTAACCTACAGGAAACATAACATAACATAACATAACCCAGACAAAAATAAAGTTTAACACGACCCCAAAAATAACAAACCCGGAATCTACACACGTCTGGTCCACCCCCTCCCCCCCCCCCCCCTCCAAACCCACCTGGCCGGGCTTGTAGCTACATGGGTGCCGTGGATAGAGGAGTGGGTGGGGGCTGCTGGTGGGAAGGTGGGGGGATGGGGGGGGGGGGGGAGCTCAGGCATTCACCGCCAAGACTGGATGGAACTAATTGGTCGCACTAGTTGATAGCCTTATCATTTAAACAAGCCTATTGTCCAATCACCGGCTCCCGTGACCGGTTTGAAGTGGTCCACGCTAAATAAATACAAACGACTTGTGTAAAGACTCTCTTCAAATGACAGACATCATCTCTGACTGACCTGTACTGTAGATAAGGCAAGACAAAGATAAATTTAATAAAGCTGAATTGAATAAAAAAAAATGATATATGCAGCTGAAGAAGAGGAGATAGTAACATTAAAAGGAGTATGGCAGTGTTCGCTAAGGTAACTGACCGCCAAAAGAAGACTTGGTATCAACAGAAGGATTTGATTGACAGGAGGAACTGAGTGTGGCTGGTCGTGTCCCTCCTCACCCACCCTCCCCATGGTCCCTCTACCCCTGCCCATCTGGGGAGAGGGAAGGGGGAAAGAAGGGTGGCGGAAAGGGGGCAGGAAGGGGAAAGGGGAGGGATGGTGAGATCAGTATCCCCAAACGGTAAGATACCAGACTTTGCAACTAAGTTTGGTACCTTGCCACCTGCCCAGGCGACCCCAGGTGTCATCCAAGACCTGGTAAGGAGAGATGCAAAGGAGAGGCGAGAGCTCGAATCGAGGACTTAGGTTCGATGATGCGTGTTAAGCCTGAGTCAGTTATCTGTTCCTCCCTGAAGCTTCCCGTGGGGGGCTGACCAAGAGCGACGATATTATAAAGGTTCTAACGTTAGGCATCCCAGATTATTTCACGTAATGATTAAACACCCTTAACGCTAACCTAACCAAACCTAACCTAACCTAACCAAACCTAACCTAACCAAACCTAACCTAACCTAACCTAACCTAACCTAACTCTCGTAACATACAGCAAGTTATACATAATATGGCGAACAAAATGGCGTCTAAACCTTAATGAGACTTAGAGTACATGTGATCCCACGTTCTCTATGAGGACGTGTGGGGGGGGGGGGGGGCACTGGTCAACGCACAGCTAATCAATATTTAGGTCAATAGATCACTGAGCTGAGAGAGAACACGAGAGACAGACAGAGAGAGATACCCATTATCCTATTGTCCAATCCCTTCCAATCACCCATATGATTAGTTGCTAACTTATCGACAGACAAACTAACCACACGATCAATAGGTGAGTTTATTATGAGTTACAGCGATACAGTCGGGTTACATTAAACTGTATCGTAAGTTAATTTGTAATCACGGCAAGGAATACGCACGGCTTGAGTGTAATGTAATTCTTTTATACAATACTGATTTAGCTGTCACACACACACACACACACACACACACCTTCTCCCCCTCTCTCTCTCTCTCTCACACACACACACCTTCTCCCCCTCTCTCTCTCTCTCTCTCTCTCTCTCTCTCACACACACACACACACACCTTCTCCCTCTCTCTCTCTCTCTCTCACACACACACACCTTCTCTTCCCTCTCTCTCTCTCTCTCTCACACACACACACCTTCTCCTCCCTCTCTCTCTCTCTCACACACACACACACCTTCTCCCTCTCTCTCTCTCTCTCTCTCTCACACACACACACACACACCTTCTCCCTCTTGCACACTTTCTTACATTCTTACATACACTCAATCTCTTTCACACACTCTCACTCACACACACACACACACACAATCTTTCGCACACACTTTCTCACTCATACACTTTCCCTCACACACACTCTCACATTATCATCTTTAAATGGCATAAGGACCCATAAAATTATCATATTCAAAATAGGAGACTGGCGGCCATTGTTGTTACTGCCGAAAAAAAAATAAGGTCTTTCCATAAGTGTGAAAATAAGTTAATCTTTTGTATAAAGTAGAACAACAGCTTCTTCTGACCTCACGTTCAACTGATTAAATTTCTGGAATGTTAGGCCAGGCTGCTACTACTACTACTACTACTACTACTACTACTAATACTACTACTACTACTACTACTACTACTACTAATAATAATAATAATAATAATACCAGGCCAAAAGTTCATAGGTAACACAATAACTAATACAAACAGACAAGATAAATATTTGAGGTATCTTCAGTTCTTATAATACTACAAAGAAAAAGTCATATAAATAAACGTCTTCAGAAAATATAAAATAATATATTTGTGTTTCTGTATTGTACCGTGAGTAAAATAGTATTGTTTAATGTCTTAGTGTTCGTTAAGAAATTGTATGGGGGGTTATAATGTGGTTATTTAATGTTTATTTGTACACCCAGTAGACGTACAGTTAAACACGTACACTTAAACACGTACACTTACACACGTACACTTAAACACGTACACTTAAACACGTACACTTAAACAGGTACACTTTCCCATTTGCATTACTTCTCTCATACTCACACACACACTTACACGCATTACTTATATACGAACACTCACTCATTCATTCACACGTACATTCACACATGCACACACACACACACACACACACACACACAGAAACACACACACACTCAGTATGCAAATATTACGGATTTGGTTGAGAATGTGAAGGGCAGGTAGTAAGGGGAGGGGGACAGACAGGTAGGGGAAAGGGGGCAGGCAGGAGCGAGGAGGGCAAGCAGGAAGGGTGGCTGGAAGGAGGGGGATGGGGCAGGCAAAAGGGGATATGGGGGCATGCAGAAGAGGGTGTGGGGGGCAGGCAGGTGGGGATATGGAGGGAAGAGATGAGGAAGAGAGGGAGAGGCAGGAGGAGGAGGATGCATCAATGACAAGTCTACAATCGGCGTCTTGGACTGCCACTAACCCGACCCCTTATAACCGGTCTTCACTATACAGTACACAATACCGGACAGCTGATTCCTCATCCCCAGTTCACAAAATTCAACATACAGTTCCTCTGTTTTAAACCTTTATAATGTCTACGTGCATCACATCAATACATCAATTCCTCTTATTATTTGGTTTTTTTCGGAGAGAGGGAGGGATTAATATGGTCATCTGTTTGGGGGATAGATACGAACTTAATATATTAAAAGCAATAGTGGGTTATATATAAAAGCACACATATCTAAATTTCCTACCAAACAATTGAAAGATCTTTTTTTTCTTTTTCTGGCGTCGTCAGTGGAGCGTGTAGGAGTGGACACAACGAGTCGATCAACCATGTCATTCAGACCTTAGAAAAACGGCCGCCTCCTCACGCCCCATTGGCTACCTGTGCCCCCGTGATCGCTCGCTTGTAACCCTTTTCAGATCGTTCGTGTAGATGTAGGGAGCGTGAACGTAAGGGCCAGACCCCCTCCATAATGTAACCGGGATTATGACCTTTACTACAAGACGCTCTTACGCTTTTAATAACTGGCCTGGTCATATGTTATCTCTTTTATCAGCGACGGAAAGTTCTACAAATGGATATATCTTATTTTATCATTACGATGTTTCATGGTAAATCGTGCGTGTGTTCATCTAGTTAAAGTAAAGTTAGAATATCTTAACGGTGTATTAATTATGATCTACATTATTCTCAGTTTTACTCACACTTAATACTTCTCTTCAAAGAAATTATGAAGTGGTTACTGGCTCCTCGACAACCAATCAGCGATCACAGTTTCCCAGAGAACAATATGGTTGTCAGCTGGGGGTAAGATGATGCCTGTACTCAGATATATACACGTATTTGAAGAAGTGTGACATTATCTACCTTGACGTTATATATCTACGGTGACAGTAAGCCACTTAAAAAGTAAATTAGTTGTTTTTGTACCAGAAATTAAGAAATAAGAACTATTCACTAGATGAAAATCATGAAGGTGGAGGTGTCTGGTAACCTTGCCCTCAAGCGGAGACCAGTCTGTCAATCATCGCTTCAACAAAGGGCGATTACGAGCGTCAAACAAAGAGACAAATGATTTAAAAGAGACAAATCGGGGGTAGCAAGTAGGAATAATATGTTAGGAAAGCGTAATTAATGACTGACCAGAAACAGGGGCCATTGTTTTTAACCGTGGAGCTCAAGTTGGAGAGTTGTTCCCAGGCCTTACCAGGGAGCCTCGAGACGCTGCCTCGCCTCACTAACACAGGGGGAGTTGATTTACCAGTTGTCGTCACGTTTGAGTTATTGCTATTAAACTCTCATACGTTGCATTGGTTAAAATAGAAATATATGAATTTTTTTTTAAGAAAGATGAAGCTTGTATAAGACATAAATAAAGATATGTTAATGGTGGTGAAGTGGACGAGAAAGGGGGGAGCTTTCCTTAAGGCCATGGGAACCTCAGCAAATGGAAGGGGGGCCTCGACGGTACTTCTAGGTTCTTGAAGAATTCTCTCCACGTTCTTGAGAATATGAAGAGTTAGGGGTAGACACAGGTGCCCCACGATTGCGAAAGTTAAAACAAAGGACATTTCACACGACTGCGCATATCTGGGACGTCAATCACAGTTAAGACAAAAGCAGGATTGATGGAGAGTGAACGCTAGGCTGCTTACACCATCCACTCACCGCCATTGTTGTTTGCGCTTGTACAACAACCTTTATTGTTTGTACCTTGTCAGTCTCAAAGATTCTAAGAATGTAGGAGGTCAGTTTAAGAGTCTAAGATTATATAATGAAGTACAAGTAAGACCATTTTCTTACGGGTGAACGTCTGCAGTTTCAAGTTCCGTACAATTATCAAGATGCGGGCAGATTGTTGGGTGTCCATAACTGCTGGATAATATAACGGCTTACAGAAAGTTACAGCTTAACAAATTATACAACATTGTGGTCATTGTGTTCATGATCGATCTAAGTTCAGCTGTAATAATGATAATAAAAAAAAATATTCGTCATATACAAATTTATCTAAACTTAAGCGCCCTTATAAATGTTCAGAATTAATAAAATAAATAAGAACATTGACCTTTAGAAATAATAATAATAATAATGTAGTTTTAAGAATGAAACTGATGTACATATTATTTAAGGACTTATTCCCATTATACTCTACGTCTCGTCAAAATGTTACAAGTAGGTAAATGAATATAACTTAAGGCGACTATGAATAACCAACTAATTTTATTCCACAGTGTCTCGTGACTTGTGTTAGGTATGTATCAATTGTATTTATCGAGGAAAGAGCTGCAGTTTATTTTCTTATGCAACAATTTTGAATATTAATATGATTGTTTTTATAACGATGTGTTATTTACAAACTCATTCTGTTAAGTCTGATAAATTTTGCAAGGTGGTGTAACTTTTCATCGCTAAATCTAATTATTTTTGGATATTCAGATTTTTTTTTATACCAGTTTTATTTATATTACGACCGTGTTACTTATTTTCCTGAGAAGACGTCATAGAGGTTTTCCAATGCCTGTCAACACATGACTCAACCAATCCAGTGTCTGTGATTCTCAAAGCTTCGTATGATAATTTTTTCCCAAACAAGAGATTAAGAATGAATTTTATTAACTGACGCGTAAGATTAAGATATAAAGGACAACATTACATAAAAATTACATTACATTTCTATACTGTAATTAGTTCCAGTGTGTGTGTTTGGTCTCAAGAGAGGTGTTAAGAATAGGCTGCTGTTACCGACCCGAGTGTGGTTCTCAATTTATGTATGCTAATTTTAAGGTAATTTTAAATTGGGTTAGGTTAGATTAGGTTACGTTAAATTAGGTTAGGTATGGCACAGAACACAACCAGAATAAAGGTTAAAATAAGAGAAAAAACACGGTAACAAAAACCCAAACACTAAACATAAAATAAAAGTAATTAACAACTCCTCCTCCTCCCTCCGCCCCCCCCCCCCCAAAAAAAGCAAATAAAAAAGACAAAAAATCAAGAATAAAATCACAATTAATATTCAGATTAATTACAAGACAATAAAAGTTCACTTGATCAAACGTTCACTCGGCAGTAAGGAATCCCATAGTGTGTTGAGTTGCTGGAAGGAGGAAACACTGGGAGGTAAACGGTGTAATAAGAGTGCGTTGGTGAGTGTGTAGGAGATGAGGAGGATTATTAACATGTGATATATTCCAGCTTATCTCACCTGATGATTAAACACCCTGATGTGAAATAGGTTAGGTTAGGTTAGGTTAGGTTAGGTTAGGTTAGGTACCTTCATCTCTCTGCGGTATGATACGAATTAAATCGCTTCCATTTAATTGAATCACAGTGAACAGATGGGGTATACTTGTAAGAGTAAGGTCGGCCCACCAGTCCTCAATAACCCAAACCAACAAGATGCATCTAATGGCTTTGTTGGCTGTCCTTGGTCGACTTGTCATGGCTGTTTACTATTGTTATATACCTGTAGTCTAGGTGTATTAGAAAATGTTTACCTGCATGGTTCATATATGCCGCATACCTGTGTTGTCTTCTACACGTGCTGTAGTGTATGCCTGCCGTGTTAATTATAAGACTTGTAGAGTGAGTTATCGATTTTAGGAGATTATTATTATATCAAGGGCAAACTATTTCTAACTTCACCTTTCCACAAGATCTCTGAGATGCACCTTTCGCATCGAATGTCGCACTTTAAAATTTTATTCTGGCTACCACAAGACGATTTAACCAGCTTAGGGAAACCTCCAAGAGCCAAAAGGTTTACGAACATACCATCTTGACGTTCATCTCTCCACTAGACGCCAGACCAGCAGCCACACGGAGACGCTCCTCACCAAGAACCGCCACACCCCGCCACAGATGGTCCGCCAATTTGTAACACACGAGAAGGTGATGACGATAAATACAAATCTCATTGTTGACATGAAGAATAACCGAACAGAAAATAAGACAAAAAAAAAAAAAATTCCCCCACAGGGCAATTTTTGAACAAGATCAAATAAAACAGGAAATCAAAGGCAGGATTGATAATAGTAATAATGGGAAAAACTGATGATTGAGGTGAGTGAAAAGGGACAAAGAGAGAGAGGCAGCAGCCGGTAACAGAACCCGACCCTGGGATAACTACAATGACCCGCGCCAGAGACCCACCCCCGACCTCCTCGTGATTTTGGCTCCTGTTGAAAAAAAGATGAAATTTGTGGATATTTCTTCAATAGAATTTCATTGATTACTTTTATTGGTGGTCAAGCCCTGGGACCCCGTTATAAGGCAACACCTGATGGGCTCATAGCATGTGGGATCTTTTAGGAGTTTTTAATAATTTTTTATGGAATTATCTTTTGTAATGGTTGTTTGAGGTGTGTGCTGGAGGCTGAGGGGAGGGGGGAGGGAGGGGGGGTTGGTAAGTTGGTAACCTACACTGGGGAGTAGTGGTGGTGGTGGTGGATACGGGTAGTAACATTCATTGGGTGGTGTTGGTGATGGTGGTAGTGTTGGTGATGGTGGTAGTGTTGGTGATGGTGGTGTGGGTAGTGGTGGTGATGAGGGTAGTGGTGGAGGTCCGGTTCAGTGGTGGTGGATGCGAGTAGTAACATTCTTAGGGTAGTTATGGTGGTTAGGGTAGTGGTGGTAATGGTAGGTGGTGGTGGTGATACTAATGGTGGTGGTAATGGTAGGTGGTGGTGGTGATACTAATGGTGGTGGTAATGGTAGGTGGTGGTGGTGATACTAATGGTGGTGGTAATGGTAGTAGTAGAGGTGGTGGTAGATAAAGTTTGTATAAAATTAAGAATATAAATTTTCAAGGACCATTACATCAGTGGCTGAGTGGATTTAATACTTGCTGCCTGACCTAACGTTCTCTAGTTTGAGTCCAGAATCGACCCTGCAGCTGGGAGATGAAAAGCGGTACAGGGTGCAGTGTCGGCCATGATTTCGCTGTCTATCAAAGGCATAGGCTTCAGTGTACTATATCCACATTGCCCTTCGGATCAACTCTCACTGTACTGTACTTCACAAGACATACTGTACTTTCTCCCACGGGTAAACAAGGTGTGTTCTTTAGAGCTGCATTATACCTCCTGAAGGTGTACGTCATCTCTTCAGGGTATCTTGACCTGACAGAATCATTATTTTCCTGTGTGGTTTTCTTGCCTCTGAACACGTAAACTATTTTTTTTTGCCAGGATGTAAGATCATACTTGTTGAGGGTGAAACATCACCTTCTAGCAACATCCTACAAATCCTTAACATTATCTTTCCAGAGTTATGACCACTGAACCCTTTTGAAGACGATAATTTAGCGCTTTGAGGTCGATTATTTAACTCTTTGAGGGAGATGGCATAACCCTTTGAAGATTATGATTTAACCCTTTAAGGACAATGGGTTAACCCTCTCGTCCTCAAAGGGTTAAGGGGTAAAGAGGTGATGTAGAGGGAGAGAATCTTCAAAAGTCATTTATCATGGACCTTCTTACCCCAAAAAGGGTACGAAACACCGACCATTGGAGGGACATGTCGTCCTCAATCATCCTCAAGCAGAGACGTGGTTAGCCTATACGGAGGACCTGTGTGTGTGTGTGTGTGTGTGTGTGTGTGTGTGTGTGTGTGTGTGTGTGTGTGTGTGTGTAATATAAAGGCATGACTGATCATGAGAGCATGTACATGTGTGTGTGTGTGTTAAGCCGGCGAGGAACACCTACACCAAGCAATACAGACAAGGTTGTGGGCCGCCTGACGTGTGCTGGACAAGGTGTAAGAGTGTGAGATAAGAGATGTTTTTATTTATCAGCAGAACAACAAGATCTTTCACAAAGTCTCTCAATGTACATAGTTGATAAACATATCAATAGAGATTCACTTTCGAGTCAATTTCGGCATAAGAAAGGTAGCATATACACTACAGTATATATATATATAAATTCCTACTATGAATTTTACACAGGAAAATCTTAGAGAAGCAAGATGAAGAAGAAAACTCTGCGGGTTACTGAGCTATGATTTCGGGTAGACCACAGAGCGCCTCTTGTTCGCTGTTACAGGTGACAGGTGAGGATGATGTTGTCGCCACCGATGAACACTAATCCTCCACGTCTAGAGACTCACTGCTCGTAGCTCTCTGGCATTTGTTTTGTTTCTCTTGTGTTTATAAGGACATCGAAGGTAGCGAGAGACGATGCCTGAGAGAGAGAGGGGTGCTATGTAGTCGAAGCGGCTTCTAGACGGGTCGAGCCAAACACGCTGGCCTTATAGGAAGTCCATTGTGACTCTTTAGGTTGATCTGCAACATATAACATATCATTACTCGTTTCGTGTTTATCCTTTCACTCATACAACAAAAGTCATAATACAAATAAAACTAAACCACTATTTTAACTTATAAAACCATTAGAGAGAAACACCTATAAACACATATTAACGGCTCATGTATAAAGTTCTGAACAACACAATCACGTCACATTCCCTCACATTCGACCACACACGTCGCTCTCAAACACGTATTCAAACAGGTAGAAGAATTGCTAATTAAATTTACCTCACAATGGCCCTTTTTTGTCATATGGTTTAGAAAATTTCACTTAAATTTTTCATAATTTCCCAATGGACCCGACTACCTGTACAGTACTACCTCACTGTGTGGTCTCTTTCACCTCCCTCCTGAAGCAGTATACCTATAGTGGTTGCAGGTCTCACAGCCATTCTCTCCCTCACTACCTCCCTCTTTCCTTCCTTTCTTCACTCTCCTTCTTTCCTAAACTACCTCTCTTCTTCCCTGCGTCACTGTCCCTCCTACCTCAACTACTTCCCTCACTCTCCATTCTTTTCTACCCTTCCTTTCGTCTTTCTCCCTCACTTATCCTTCTACTCTATCTCTCCTTTCCTCAGTTCCACCTATCAGTCTCACCATCCTCTTCTCCTTGTCTTAGGCCTTCATCCACCCTCCATCACCCTCTCACTCACAATCATCCACCCTCCATCACTCTCTTACTCACAATCATCCACCCTCCATCACCCTCTAACTCACAATCATCCACCCTCCATCACCCCTGGGACTCACTTCCTGTGGCAGGCGATAATCCTCCTACGGGTGACGGGCTTAAGCAGCTGTAGGTCATCCTCCCTCAGGTAGGTCATGTCCGCCACGCTGTGCACACCGATGGCCTTGAGAAACCCGGAGATGTGTGTCAGGCCGTACCAAGTGAGCCAACCCTCCAGGGAGCAGTCCGACGGAGGTGCTGACGAAGGTGGCAGCGGAGGCACAGTAAGATTAGAGGATGGAAGAGACAGAGGGAGGGAGGATGAAGAAGAGAGATGAGATGAAGGAGGTGAGGACTCTAGAGGAGAGAACTTGACGGAGTGAGAGATGCAGGAGTCACTGTAGGTGTTATCTATAGGAGTGAAAAGTTAGTGAGGTGGGCAAAGAGGAAGGGAGGGGGAGAGGGAGGGAGGGGGAGGAAGCGGAGGGTTTCGTAAGTTATCGGTTATTGATAGCAGACGGTTTATGAATAGGTTTAGATTACCTTTATCTTATATACAATAGAAGATCAGATCACCTGTAATTCATGAGATAAGTTACTATACCTCTGGTGGGATCAGAACTTATATTCCTAGTAGTAAGTTAGCATTGGTATAGAGGATCCGATCTTCTAACTCCAAATAAGATGAAGGATTTTATCAGTTATACTTTCTATAAGGTAAGTAAGATCATTAGGGGGTACAAGTTTATTTAGAGAGTTAGCTTAGAAGATATTAGAGAAAGTGTGAAAGGAACTAAATGTTTGTGATGTAGAAAATAAAAAAAAGATTTTAACCTTCCCACCCCAACCCCTTCAGAAAAGAAAGAAAGAAAGAAAGAAAGAAAGAAAAAGTTTGAGTGTTGCTGAGGAACGTTTAAAAGACCTCACTAAATCTTCATAATACATAGAACACTTCCCAGGAATGTTCACACCATTGTGGCTTATACATCCTATGTTAATTTACCTACAGATATGATTTTCAGTTTCAAGAAGGTGTAGGGGCGGGTCTGGGCATCCTAGCTGTGTGGTAGAGGGTCAATAATGCCCCCGTGAAGGAGGATGTTATATAGTATTTCCATATAATATAGTATTTTTTATATGTCATAGGCGGTTCCTCTTCTCACCTTCATGATGCAGGTTGAGGGATTCGAGTTCCTGTTGGAGGCGTCGACGGGAGATAAGCTGGATGGCGTCAAGCTCAGGTTTCTCCAGGAGGCGGAGGTCCCTCACACAGGTGCAGCCCAGCACCCGGAGGTAGTCCACCAGGTGAGTCAGGTGCATCTTGTCCAGGAACTCTGACCACATAAAACTCTTCCTGTACTGTCGCCTGTCTCAACTCTTTGTTTTACTATGTTCAGTATAAATTTATTATTCAGTAGCTTAGTTACCTAACTAAAAAAAGTAATTACGTATCCATTATTCATTCTTGTGTAATTATAATTTGACTGAAATGATTCATGCTTTTACTTGTTGTGTACAGAAACTAATGTGAAATACTAATTTATTATATTCCTAAATCGTGTTTGTGTTAATCATTTAAATATCTCTGAATCAGTATTTGTACTTGCGGCTGTACCTGCTGTACTGCTGTACCTGAATTAATAACATCGATCGACACAAAAACAAATGTCATTTATCATCCCCGGGGACTCAGCTTACCGTCAAGACACTCAGTGATGGGGACGTCCTTGTGCTGCGGCTCACGGTCAATCTGGTATCCCTGGTCTCCCTCACACCCCATACCGTTGTGACACCCTTCTTGGTATTCTCCTTCCATCTTCCTAGTTGAACGGTGGAGGTTTACTACCGCAGAGTTTTTGTTGGCAGAGTTCAGTGCTCGCACGCAGTCACGGTGGGCCCAGCAAGGGTTGTCTTGATGTTTGGGTTCTTGTTTACTTTTCTTCGGTTCCTGCTTAATAACAACACTTGTCCTGTGACAACCACAACAATCTTGCTGGTGTTTGGATTCTTGTTCGGTGACGGCACTTTGTGAGTGAGGCTTTTCTTGTTTAAGGAGTATTTGTTCCTTCTGTGGACGAGTCTGGTTGATGAGAAGATTCTCTTCCTGTTGAATAGAGACGCTCGGCTGCTTCACACAAGAAGTGTTGAGGATGTTGTTACAGTTTTCATCTACCGTGACCTTCTCATCGACTTTGTCCCAGTCACTTGAATTATCGCTTTGTTGGATGTCTGAAACTTCTTTTGATTCAAGAGTTGTATTACAGCTGACAGTCTCCTTCAGCTCTTCAGGGATCGTAGAGCTGACAGCTTCGTTTTTTTTCTTTTCGTTTTCTTCGACGGAAGTTTCGGGTTCTCTGTTAACTATCGTAGGCCTGACTGTTGCAACTGGACGAACCTTCGGCGCGGGTGTTGTCTGCAAGGAAACAAGTAGCGGAATGTCAGTCTTGTTCAAGCTTTAAGAAACAATTAAAACAATATGCAGCCAAAGAGAGAGAGAGAGAGAGAGAGAGAGAGAGAGAGAGAGAGAGAGAGAGAGAGAGAGAGAGAGAGAGAGAGAGAGAGAGAGAGTAACGCTACCACTATACTACGACTGTAAGTAAACACAAGATATAGGTAATATAAACTAGACTCACCTGGTCGAGGTGCACCTGTGTGGCGGGCCTGGCGGAGGCTGACTGGGCTGAGGGTCGACAGCGAACCTCGTAGGTCACCTCAAACTCGAGGATTCCTTCGATCACCAACTCGATCACTGGAATGGTGAGGTGATGGTGAGATGGCCCGTCACTCTCTCACACCATAAAAGCATTAATTCATTTGAAACATTTGATACACTCAGATATATATTTCCATTTCTGAATAAAACTGAGGCATTAATAACAAAGAACAATAAAGTAAACCACAAGTCAAGCTTATATCACCATGAATTATTAACACCTCACACAGTCACACTTCAATCTGTCATTAATAAATTTTCTATACTAGATAAGAAAATTTTCATATCTTCAACCCAAGTTCCCTCGACCGTTTTAAGAAAGATCAGTGGGTTAATTTTCCCCCTACTCCGTCTCCCTTAACTTTAGATAAGACAAAATACTCTACAATAGTTTCAATAGTCTTGCTCTAAAAGTTCTATGTCATTTTGTGTAGCATTTTCCATTGTTGCCTTAGTGAATCAGTTCGGTGCGTCTTCACATCCTCAAATCACTGTGACTATTAAACTTGTGAACCATTGTGACTCCGGCCTCGTCTCAACAACGCACTCATCCTTGGTGTCAACAGGACGCTCATTAGATAGTCGTCTCGGAGAATTATTACTACACCAATATTAACACTTCACAGATCCTCAACTTGGTCTTCCACGGCATGAACAAGATGATACGTCCATAAACACAATGGTCAACACAACACAAGAATTTACACTGTAATGCTGTGAAAAGAAATACGCTTCCCTGTGTGGTGATGACCTACCTGAAGGTGTGCTGTGTGGTGAGGACCTACCTGAAGGAGGACTGTGTGGTAAAGACTTACCTGCAGGTGGACTGTGCGGTAGTGAGTACCTACCAGAAGATGAACTGTGTGGTAGTGAGAACCTACATGGAGGTGGATTAAGAGGTAGTTAGGACCTACCTGAAGGCGGAGTGGCGACTGTGTGGTGCTCCATCCCCTCCACCACCCGTCATCTTTTATATCTGAGTCTCGTCTGGGCGTGAGGGAAGGCAGAAGCGTCAGTGGTTGCTGACACGGAGGGGACGGGGTGAAGGGCGTGGTAGAGGGGAACATGGGGGGTGGGGAGGGTGGGGGGGCTGTGGAGGGCGTGTGTTGCAGTCGATGGGGATAGAAGGAGGGGTTAAGTGAGTGTGATAAAGGGGAAGGTGGAGAGATGGAGGGGGTAAGGGAGGGAGGGAGGAAAGGAGGGTGTGTCACAAGGGGTAGGAAGGTAGAAGGGTGTGTGGGAGTGGAGGGGACGGTTTCCGGGGGTGGCGGCGAAAGGGGGGCGGGATAAGAAGGTTGGGTGGCAGGGCAACACCTAAGGGGTGGAGGAGGGGCAGTGCTTGGCGCCATGCACCTGTCATAAAAATGGTCGGCCATAATAGCGCTATGCTACGTCACGGATAAAGGTCATACAGAGGTGTTCTGGTGCTCACGCCATCACCCAATTAAGACAAACGTGTTAAATCGTCTTCATTCTAATTCTGTCGTGTGATCACCACTGCTCGTTCATTCTTCCCCAACTCACACACCCCCGCACACACGTCCCCAGCACCTCTACCTATGCTTGCTTGCCTAATCCCTCAGACACCCTAGCAAACACCGCCTCCTGGGCCGCTAGACCTGGCAACCGGAAACGTCTGCCAAATGCCAAGAGATAAATGACCACGTCCTCCTCGACACCCTCAACAACCTCGCTCGAAATACACCGCGAGAATGACAGGGCTGGAGTGGATGATGAAGTTTGTGTGTGGTGTGGCATCAGTTTATACAGGCGCTTCTTTAACTGGTCCTCTAGTGCCCTGCCGGTGTGTACGTGAAGGTCTATTGTGTCCTGAACGAATTTTTGAGTTCAAGCGAAGGACAGAGAGAGAGAGAGAGAGAGAGAGAGAGAGAGAGAGAGAGAGAGAGAGAGAGAGAGAGAGAGAGAGAGATCATAACACTACTGGTCAGGAATGAGGAGATGTGGTTGACGTGCACGAGGTCATGTGGTTCACCAGCGGGAGAGTATTTGAGGATCCCCTGCAAATATTACATAAATATATCCAAAGAAAATGGAATCATCATTAATTTTAGCATAGACGGTGGCAGTCGCGTGCCTCTCTGTCACGTCTGGTTGATACTGTCAGCTTCTAGAACAACTAATATGTGATAAACGTACATATTAACACAAACTAGCACAAATATTAACACAAGCTGACAATACACATTAACACAAACTAACGGCACTTGTCTACGATCGTCTGAAGGAATATTTAAAAGAAATTAATGTTGTTTACGCCAACGACAACTTCACCAGCTGGGTTACGTCAGTAGTTCTCGGCTGCTCAAAACTCTCCATAGGAAAAATGAACCGTTTTTTATTTTTATTATTAGTGAGGAATATGTAAGGCTGAAAATAACATATGCAACGTGCGAGTCGACATGTAGGCCGGTGCACTCATTGGAAGGGACGTACACACAGACACACACAGACACACACACACACACACAGACACACACACACACACACACACACACACACACGGCCATCTTGAGGATAAACCCCACATAAACCTTCGCAGCCATCTTGAATGTCCTTAAGAGAACCACTAAATATTCCCAAAACTCTACCTCTATCTATCTATCCATCTATCTATCTATCCATCTAGCTATCTACCTAATTGTTCCACAGGTAACTCTCCATTAATTAAACATCTACAAACTAAATACATTTCACAAGGACATACAAATATTTCTGTGAATTAACATAAATATTCATGTGTGTGTGTGTGTGTGTGTGTGTGTGTGTGTGTGTGTGTATGAAGACGGGTGTGTCAGAGTGAAAGACACCTGTCGGGTGTTGCGAAAGGTTGAATTTGGGTAAAGATGTAGAGGACAGGTGTATAGCACAGGTGTCGAGGACAAGTGTATAGGACAAGTGTATAGGACAAGTGTATAGGACAAGTGTATAGGACATGTGTATAGAACAGGTGTAGAGGAGAGATGTATAGAACAGGTGTAGAGGACAGGTGTAGAGCACAGGTGTCGAGGACAAGTGTATAGGACAAGTGTATAGGACAAGTGTATAGGACATGTGTATAGAACAGGTACATAGGACAGGTGTATAGAACAGGTGTATAGAACAGGTGTAGAGCACAGGTGTATAACAAGTGTGCATCATAACGTGGAGAAATAGGGTCCTAGTCTTATGGGGTCACAAGTCTAATGACCCCTTATACGATTGAACCCCAGATTTTACGGTTAGGTTAGGTTAGGGCTAGGTTAGGTTACTTTTGGTTAGGTTAGGGCTAGGTTAGGTCAGTAGGGAGATTATCATGAGTGGGGACTGTTTAGGAGCGGAGTCGACGTATACAGCCAAGGAGTAACAGGTGTTTCATCTCAACGACCCGCCTGAGACGCCAACACGAGAACCCAACAATACTGCGAGTGACTGACAGGTACACACACACACACACACACACACACACACACACACACACACACACACAGCCCAGTCCCAACCATTGTAAAAATTATCAATAACTTGTAATAAACCAGTGTATTCACTCCCAGTAAACACTACTCCTTGCACTGTCACTATGTTGAAATGAACTGTAGTTTGAGCTTTTCTCCATCTAGTCATTATATATCTTAATTGTGTCACTTATGTTACTTGTATATTATTTGTAATTCGAAACCCATTCCCCAAATATGTAACTGTATATTTTCAGCCTTCTGGCTGCCAAGCTCTTTCAATAAGCCGTTAATTATTATTATTATTATTATTATTACACACACACTATGTGTACTGTGACTTAGCCAGAGCGTACTTTGCAAGACAAGACTGAGCTGTTCTCCCGTGACCGTGATATAGGAAGGTGAGGCCATGTGAGAGTTAGGGGTGAGAGGTGAAGGGGGGGGGGGGTGAGGGGAAGAGGCGGAGAAAGGGATGATTGGGTTGTAGGCAGGAGGTGAGATGAGGTGACAGGAGCAGGAAGAGATGGCGAGGTTGGAGGTGGGAAAAAATAGGGATAGGGGAGTGGTGGGGAGAGAGGGGCAGGTGAGAAAAGTGGAATGAGTGGGAAGAGGAGATGAGGAAGAGGAAGGATTTAGAGGGTGAGTAGGGGGTATTGGGTAAGAAGAGGCTTGGAGGAGATGATGGGGGAGAGGTGAGGGAGGGGTGAGGGAGGAGGAGGAGGAGGAGAAGGAGGGAGCCTGACACCCTGGCACTCACCACATGAGCGAGTGCCAAGATATCTGAGTTCAGTGGTTATTGAATTGTTGCTGACGGCGTGAAGAAGATAGGTTGCGTGACATACCAAGGTCACCTACTGGGTACTATACACCTGTGGGGAGGTCACTCAAGGTCAGGCCGAAGGTAGGTAACCAATCAGCTGCAGTTATAGGGAAGTGTTGTCTGAATTACGAGAAAATAAACATTAATAACGAAATAAAGAAATATTTTAATAGTTCATTAGGTTAACTGCTTCTACGTAGCGGCAGCCCGTGTAATGTTTTCAAGAACAATATATAAAAAAAATATGACTAAAGACCAGAACAAAATCAGGTAAAAAATACATCAATAATACAATTAATATATTTTTAAACAGACACAAAGCCAAAGGGGAGATGAGACCCACATTTTGTTGTTGTCGAACCTCTTCACCTATTTTACAGTCGTTCTCTTGCCAAACATTGAAGATATTTGATGGAAATTTTACGCTAAAGGATAAACAATGTGAGGGAGGAAGTTCCACAAGAGCTCGTCAGGGATATAAATGAGTTCTGATAGGCAGAGAGTCTACAATATCAACAGAGGCACAGAAGGTTTCCAGAAGCCCTCGTAGGCTGATGGAAGCTGCGTGATGATGGTATACTGTAGTGAATTAAACTCATCACAACACTGACGATAAAAACAAGGATAATAAAAATAACAACATTAATAATAATAATAATAATAATAATAATAATAACAATAATAATAATAATAATAATAATAACCAAAATAATTAATCAACAATGATAATAAAAATAACAGCAATAATAATAATAATAACAATATTAATAATAATAATAATAATAATAATAATAATAATAACAATAATAATAATAATAATAATAATAACCAAAATAATTAATCAACAATGATAATAAAAATAACCAATAATAATAATAACAATAGTAATAATAATAATCTATATATATATATATATATATATATATATATATATATATATATATATATATATATATATATATATAACAATGATAACAAAAATAACAATAATAATAATAATAATAATAATAATAATAATAATAATAACAATAGTAATAATAATAAATGATAACACTAGTAACAACAATAATAACATCAATAGCATATGTACTGTATAATTTGGAAAAAACAACAACAAAATAAATATAAATAACAACAGTATGCAACAAACTATAGATATAAGGGAAACAAGATATAATTTATAAGTTGTTTACATAATAAGACTCAAATGATACTCTATTCACCTCAATGTTTTAAAAGGTGTTATTGATACTGTACAGGTGTGATCATTAACAATAACCTAACCTTACCTGCTTGACTTAATAACCTAACCTAACCTTGCTTAACCTAACCTAACCTAACCTAACCTAACATTGCTTAACTTAACCTAACCTTGCTTAACTTAACCTAACCTAACCTTGCTTAACTTAACCTAACCTAACCTACGCATTGCTTAACTTAACCAACACACAGTTAGTTACAGTTAGTTAAGTCAAACAATCAGGTACAGACAGTTACGAGCACCACCTCAACACGTCTCTTCCTCCCCACCCACCCACCCACCCTACAGCCCGCCCACCCACCCACCCACCCACCCTCTCACCTACTACCCCTTGACTTAAGTATATTTAGCCCCGGTCATGTGCTGCCTACAGGGTCCGACCCCATGCCATGCCGCCCTCACACACACACACACTCTCTCTTACACCTACCCTCACTCCTACACTCCATCCTCACTCCTACACTCCACCCTCCATATCCACACCCCACTCTCCACCCTCACCCCACATTCCATATCCACACCCCACTCTCCACCCTCACCCCACCTTCCATATCCACACCCCACTCTCCACCCTCACCCTACCCTCCATATTCACAATCCACCCTCCATATCCACACCCCACCCTTCATATCCACACCAACCCTCCATATCCAACACATTACCCCACCTTTCCCACCCATCCACACCCACACACGTACGGAGACTGATTACAATACCCTCGCCCCTTGCTTAAAAAAAATCAGAGCCAAAACAAAATAACAGAAATAAATAAATGAATTAATAAATTGATCAAAACATAAACAATAGACACAATGTATAAATAAAGGAGTGAAAAATAAAACAAAACAAAAGAATAAAATAATTAACACGTTTTTTCCATAGATATTATTATTATTATTATTATTATTATTATTATTATTATTATTTCACCTCTTATCACTTTACTAGCAGTTCGGGAGGTTGGACTATCCAGCGTTAGTACGGGAGGAGATCGAGAAACCCGAGACTGTTTGGTAGTGATACTGAATAACACCCTTCTCACGTGTGTCTGGGCCGAGACTCGAACCCTGGACATATTAGTGAGAGATACGCGCATTACCGTTGTTATTTCTGTCATTTGTTACGTCTTTCTATATGTGTGTTACTTCATTCATTGACGTGTGTTACTTCTTTCAATGATGTGTTACTTCATTCATTGATGTGTGTTACGTCTTTCAATGATGTGTTACTTCATTCATTGATGTGTGTTACTTCTCCCAAGGATATGTTACATAATATATTGATGTGTCTTCATTCAATGATATGTGTTACTTCATTCAATGATGTGTTACTTCTTTCAATGATGTGTTACTTCATTCACTGATGTACGTTACACCTTTCAATGATGTGTTACTTCTTGATGAGTGTAACTTTTTTCAATGCTATGTGTCATTTAATCTTTTGATGTGTGTTACTTCATTCACTGATGTTTGTTCTTTCATTAAAAAAAAAAACCCATTGTATACCTACACTGCCTAAGTACAGTCCATTACATACCTATACTGTACATGTTAATAGGTTAGGTTAGGTTAGGTTAGGTTAGGTTAGGTTAGGTTAGGTTAGGTTAGGTTAGGGTAAGTTAGGTTAGGTTAGGTTAGGGTAGGTTAGGTTAGGTTAGGTTAGGGTTTTATATTTTGTATTTATTTTTTTAATCACTGTGATCTTGTATGACGATTTAACTGAAGATCTATCTATCTATCTATTAGTGGTATGTGTTACCGGGGTCACAGACTCGCACGTGCATCATCACAGAAAACGTGAGAACTTTTAAGGGTAAATTGGCGAGGCTTCAACTCCGCCTTCTAATAATGGGGTCACTGGGAGGCTGATGAGGCGCCAAGTGTATATAAACGATGTTGGATATAGACCGTCTGTTTATATGACACCTAATATATATGTGTGGTTAATATTTAGAAGTTGCCAACACCTACTTATATATTAAGTCTTATATAGGGAGAAAGAGAAAAAAAAACTAAAAATAATTTATTCAATAACGTTTCCATCGAATAATTATATTTTACGAGTATTTTAACCAATAAAATTACCCACAATATTAGTTTTTCTAAGTGGACAGGGCTTTGAAGTAGAGGGAAAATATGGGGTAAAATACTTAAAAAGAACACACAAAAAAAAAAACTCTGAAAACCTTACATAACCTTTCATAACTTGTAAAAATGTTAAGAATCACTTTCGAGTTTATGGCTCCCGTCTCATCTGAACACCGAAAACAATACCAATACATTCTTGAGACCTAAAACAACACCCGTGAGACCTTCGATCCTGACAACAACTACTTAACATAACTAAATAAATGGTGAAAAGGTTTGTGTATTGTGAAGAAATCGACCAAACTCTGGCAAAGATGTTTTTGTTAACCCTCTATATATTTTTTCACAATAAAATCGGTATTCTTTGATAATAAGGCTCTTAAAATCTATTCAACTTAAATATCATCAAAATAATATCTTCAATCCAACTCATAGAAATTAAATGATAAATTAACAAGTAAAATAAATAGATAAATAAATGAATTGTTAAAATAAAATAGTTTCCAAATAATTCATTTTATTTTATACAATAGAGTATGGCAGGAGAGACTTAAATAATCTCCTTTGCACGACTAAGTTTAAATGTTGATCTATACAACACAATTAACGGTTAAGCGACGATACTCATTAAAATTACTTAATTTACAAAAATGAACATCGTGTTTGAATGAAAGACGTAAATTAAATTAATCCACAAGGTCCTACGTTATTATTATCCACTCTGTATCTGTGTTTTTCTGGCTAAATAAACTGTTTCAATTCAATTCATTTCATTTCAATTTATTCCAATTCAACGTGACCGATCGTCCAAGCGGCTAACGAGCTGATCAGTGGTGAAGAGGATAAAAGAATATACAACGAACAACAGAGAAGTGAAAACTTACATTCGAAATAAAATTAAAATAGTCGAACACAAAATAACAAAGGGTTGAAATGGCGGGAATAGATGAGACGCCGAATGAATGAGATTAAAAGTCTCGTTAAATAAATTAAATGGTGTAGTTGAAGGAAATTAAATTGCGTAGTTACAGAAGTAGAATTAATTGTGGAGTTTCAGCGAGTTTGAGTCACTGTTTCTTGAGGTCAGATTATATAAACACTGTGAGAGACTTGAGTATTTATTTACATCCTTATTAAGTTTAATAATTGAGATAAAAGTTAACTGAATAAGTTTAAATGGTGAATAAATGATTATAAACGTTTTATTTCTTCGAAGTTTGAGAAAAATACATTCCAGGGTTAAAACTAAAAAAAACTCAGCCGACACTGCACTCAGCCCTTTTCACTTTCCCAACTAACTAAAAAGATAGATACCCCGGGATCGAACCAGTGATATATTTGGAAAAGAAGCGAACACTATCCACTCAACCACGGCACACTATAAATTTTTGCGTCCAATGTTGAAATTTTTAAACCTGATACGAAATGTTTTAAATACGGAAACATCCAACGAAATTACTTACTACCTGTCTAAACTAAGGTATTACTAAAAGACACATTAGGGAATTTAATAACTTACCTTAATGAGACCCATGTAAATAATTAATGAGGCATATTCAAATAATTAATAAACTTACCTTTAATGAAACAAAATCAAATGAATGGCGGAGACTTACCACACTGGACATGCAATTAAGAATAAACAATATACAGACAGGAAACACACGCTTGACTAAGGCGTTTTACTTGTAATACTCGACCTTTCTGGTGCACCTAAATCAGCTACTTTACTTTTGAGTTTGTATACAGGAAGAAAATTGGTCCTTGCTTTAGGAATCGTTATTAGTGGATCTGGAGACCTTTTCTGTATTATATAAGTTGCCCTTTACCTCAACAATAGCCAAAATACACCTTAGATATTGTAAATTGTGTATTCAACTGAGTTTAACATACTGCTAAATGTTTTCCTTGTCTCAATAATAGTCCATATACACCCCAGGTATTGTAATTTGTGTATTTTGATATCTTTGTATTAATAAAAGTTGTCCCTCGTCTCAATAATAGCTTATATCCACTCTAGCTGTCGTGACTTGTGAGTTCTATTTCAGTGTTTTCTTAATGTGCACTTCCAAGTCTATTTCTTATAAGTCAAACCTAACCTAACCTAACCTAACCTAACCTAACTTAACCTGTGTCCTCTGATCGTTAAGTTTGGTTAAAGAGATAAGGGTAATTTATGTTTCTTACGTAGGATACATATGAATTAAATTATGTTGAGTTAAATAATTTGGGTTAAGTTAAATAAGGTATTAGGTCAGACTAAGTGTGAATTAATTTACATAAAACCAAGTTAACTTTGGTTAAATGGGACATGATAGGCTGTTTAAATAAGTTTAAACCAAAAAGTTGTTAGATTAACTTAAATTGCTAGGTTAAATATATTTGGTAAAGTAAGGTGTTAGGTCAAGTTAAATTGTTAAGTTAAATAAAATGGGTTGTTAAATAAATGGTTAGGTTAAATAGATTAGCATAGGTTAATAAGTTACCTTATACGAGTTAGGTTAAGTATGTTGTAAATTTAAATAAGATAGAACAAGTTCAATAAATCGCTTTTGATAGGTTAGGTTGGATCATGTCTAAGTAAATGAATATCTTAACATCGTCGTCCACACAGCTGCCATTGGTTTGAAACTTTAAACAATTCTCTTTTTAATTTCGTATTTACATTGTGGTAACTCTGAAAAAATAATACTGAATAAAAAAAATATAGAAATTAACAATGATACATGCCAGTTACTATCTACTGAGACATTTATTGACCACTGCCATTTCTACCTAACAACAACAGATTAAATATGGTAAAGTATTTATTTATAGTATCTAGTTTCATTTATAACTGTTAGTGGTTCATATATGTACTAACCTGGGATACTGGGCTTAAAGATGTAATTAATACATGATAACAACAACGACATATATTAACGAGTATATAAAAACGAAGCATTTACCCCAGACGAAAATCACGAAAACAAAAACTCGCAAACTGTAATGCTTATTCAGAACAAAATTATTTAAACACACAACTAAAGAGCACCAGAACGGTAAATTATTGCTTAGGAAAGACAACTTAGTCAAGATGTGTTTAACTATGTTTGTGTACTCACCGAGGGCGGTCTGCTGGTGACGCCATGGCTCCTCACCACAACATTGTTTATCACATCACAACACTAAATTACGATCAGTTATTAAATAAAAATCAATTCATATTGGTTATCACAACAAAATCAGTCATCTATGCACAGTACAGCATCGCTAATTACGTAATACAAGTGAATTAAACTGCCAGAATACGACTTAGGAGTCAAGTTAATCGCGTCCATATATATTAGATTTTAATTATTTTCGAGGTCACTTGGCCGTATTAATTACGTCTCAAAATTACCCACATATATTCTTATTCTTTGTCATCGCTCTGATAGACTCGTCTAGGCAGTTAATGTGGTTTATTTTTAAAATAAATTCTTACCACTCGCCAACACATTTCACTTGTATTGGGTGAGGGCCGTGGGGATACACTTTGTAATTATAGAATAAAATATATATTTAGCTTATCTTACGCAGGAAAAAAATATGACATAATTTATTTTACATAAACCTATTTTGACATCCAAGGCAAAGTCTAAAGAATAAATAAATCTCTCGAAAATTGTAAATAGATCAATGACTTCAGAAAAATTTCTTGATTCTGTCTTCATTATTTATTATTGTTTTATGTTTGGTTCTATTTATTTTATTTTCCTGGGTAAGATGGACGAGATAGTTTGTATTTTTATATATACTTATAAAAGTGTATCCCCGCACCCACCGAGTCCCAACAATACGAGTGAAGTCTGTTGACGAGTGATAAATTCTCTTAAGAATTATCTACACTAACTGCTTTACCGAGTAGTTCAGTGCGATGACAAATATAAGGAATAGTTATTGGTGGTTTGAGACACAGTTAATAAGGCTAAATGACGTGCAAAAGTATGAAAATAGTAAAATATATGCCGTTCAAGACAACTCGTACCCTGGCAGTTTAATTCACCTGTACAGTATTGCATAGTGTCGTAAATAACTATACTGTGCATAAATAACAATGAATTTGTTGTGATAAGTGATATGAATTGATTTTTTTTTAATAACTAGTCGTAATTTGAGTGTTGTGAGGTGGTAAACATCGTAGTGGTGAGAAGCTATGAAGTCTGTCATCTGTCTTTGATAAATCAGACACTAAAGACAGACCTACGGTGTTGTCTCTGCCTCAGTGCCGGTAAGAAGTAAACGACGGCTTATAGAGGTCTGCAAAGTATCCTAAAGTGTTTATCAGTGTTATGAAGTGTTTGTAAGTGTCACAAAGTGTTTATAAGTTTCGTAAAGCGTCTCAAAGTGGGTCTTAAATTTCAAAAAGTGCTTTTAATGTGCCATAATGGTTTTCATAAGTATTGTGAAGTAATCACATGTATCATAACGTGTCCGTAAGTAACGTAAAGTGTTTATAAGTATTGTAAAGTGTTTGTGTTATGAAGTTTTATAAATTATGTGAAGTGTTTGTGTCATGAAGACTTATAAGTGTCATAAAGTAATTGTGGGCGCCAAAATCACCCAAACATGTCATAAGAGTGGCGAAAAGTATTGTAAATTGGCATAAGGCGTTAGAGTGCCATATAGTGTCAAGTTATGTCACAACCAATCATGTACTATCCAAAAGTTGTATAAAGTGATTTTAAGTATCAGTATGTCTGATAAAGTGCCATTAAGTCTAATACGTATAGTCAAATGTCATAAGATGTGGTGCTTGGTGAAAAAAGTGCTATAAAGTGTCAGAGGTGCCATGAAATGTCCTATGGTGTCAAAGTGTTCTAAAGTGTCAGTGTTCTAAAGTGTCATAAAATCTGGGATAGTTATAAAGTGTCCAAGCAACATAAAATAGTACCATGCAGTGTTGAAAAGTGTCGTAAGATAATGTGAAGTCTATCAAAGTGTCGTAAAGTGTCATTAATATCGTAAAGTTTTGCAAGGTGTCGTCAAGTGCCATGGGGTGTCATAAAAGTGTCAAGACTGTGCCAGGTTGGTGACCCTGTATGGCGCCAGGACTTCCGCGACCACCAGCACAAGGTAAACTACTCGTACCAATAACAGTACTATGTCATGTTAAACAAGTTCTCATAGTCATCCATTTGGCATAAACTAATGCTTAAAATCATTGGTTCTGCCATAGTTGTTCCTGTAAGTTAAGTGTGTGTGTGTGTATGTGTGTGTGTGTGTGTGTGATAGACGGCAGGTAATCTCAACTGGATTTTTCCTTTTCTTTTTCCAGGTAAGTGTGAGTTAAAACAGCTCTTCGAGGGACATTAACACACCATATCTCAGGTACGTCCAAGTTACATTTCCATTGATTATCGTTTTATTAATTAGCTAAGTGTGGAGTCCTTCGCGTCCCATCTTCCATCTTTTAACAGTGAGTCAACGTAGTGCCTCCCACCCGTTCACGCGGACGTCTGACCCCACTTCTTATCTTTACACCGTCTTTGTGGTCGCATGTGGTCCAGTGCCCTTTCGTTGTGTATATAAAAGTCATCCCCTCCCCTTGAAAATTTTTAATCGATAACTTCACTTGGTCCGTCCCTCCCTCATCCCCAGAAACACACAAACCAGGTAATCAATCAGTAGTCATCCAAGGTGTGAAGTCAACGTTTGCCCCGGAATAAGTTAGCATGGGTAAATTAACTTACTTCAGCGTACTAGGGAGATTAAAGTATTATCCTCAGTGGGTTAAAGATATCTGAGCTGCTTTGTTCAGTTCAGTGAAATATGTACTCAGTGATTTAACCCCTTGAGTATAGCAGTTGAACCCCATGAGTACTGTGGCCCTTGAATACTGTGATTTAACCCATTGAGTACTGTGATTTAACCCATTGAGTACTGTGATTTAACCCCATGAGTACTGTGATTTAACCCCTTGGGTACTGTGATTTAACCCCTTGAGAACTGTGATTTAACCCCTTGGGTACTGTGATTTAACCCCTTGAGAACTGTGATTTAACCCCTTGGGTACTGTGATTTAACCCCTTGAGAACTGTGATTTAACCCATGAGTACTGTGATTTAACCCATAGATTACTGTGATTTGACCCATTGAGTTCTGTGATTTAACCCCTTGAGTTCTGTGATTCATCCTCATGAGTACTGTGATTTAACCCATGAGTACTGTGATTTGACCCATTGAGTTCTGTGATTTAACCCCTTGAGTTCTGTGATTTAACCCATTGAGTACTGTGATTTAACCCCTTGAATACTTTGATTTGACCCATTGAGTTCTGTGATTTAACCCCATGAGAACTGTGATTTAACACATTGAGTTCTGTGATTTATCCCCATGAGTACTGTGATTTAACCCATGAGTACTGTGATTTAACCCATTGAGTACTGTGATTTAACCCCTTGAATACTTTGATTTGACCCATTGAGTTCTGTGATTTAACCCCTTGAATACTGTGATTTTACCCATTGAGTTCTGTGATTTAACCCCATGAGTACTGTGATTTAACCCATTGAGTTCTGTGATTTAACCCTATGAGTACTGTGATTTGACCCATTGAGTTCTGTGATTTAACCCATTGAGTTCTGTGATTTAACCCCTTGAATACTGTGATTTGACCCATTGAGTTCTGTGATTTAACCCCATGAGTACTGTGATTTACCCCATTGAGTTCTGTGATTTAACCCATTGAGTACTGTGATTTAACCCCTTGAATACTGTGATTTGACCCATTGAGTTCTGTGATTTAACCCCATGAATACTGTGATTTGACCCATTGAGTTCTGTGATTTAACCCCTTGAGTTCTGTGATTTAACCCATTGAGTACTGTGATTTAACCCCATGAATACGGTGATTTGACCCATTGAGTTCTGTGATTTAACCCCTTGAATATAATACTAACCCTCTTGAATACAAAGAATCAATCACTGCTGAAGATTGAGTACTGTGACTGATCCCTTAACACAGACTCTAAAAACTAAACGACAAATTATTCAAGACAAGTCATTGAGGTTCGTTCTTGACGCATAAACAAGACATCATGTTGGTCAGAAAGTCCTACAACCACTGGATCATGTTAAGTGTGGCGAGGGGGTAGAGTGAAGCAACTGAGTAGGAAACGGCAAAGGATTTTCAACGGCCATTATCCACAGTCAAGCGAAAAACTATACTTTGCCTGAATTCCTGACCACATTAAAACCAGTAATGTTATCAAATAATTCAAAGGTAAAACTATTTGATGCCTAACAGATGAAGCTACGGCAAGGGAAGAGAGTGAGTTTGTATATTATTAACCACAGTTTGTTGTGTTGTTTAAGTGATCCTCCAGCCTCTGATAGTCTAATTGCAATGTAATGGTTGTTGTGGTATCTGTTGACTATGTTGGCTATCCTTGGTCGAATTGCCTTGTTGTTTACTCTTGTTGTATGCCTGCACTGTCTAAGTATACTTGCGTTGTCTATTACACATGCTGATCTGTATAGCTGCAATGTCTATATATATATGCTGAACTAATTGTAAACTGATTTTACTGATCTATTATTATTATTATTATTATTATTATTTTTATTATTATTATTATTATTATTATTATTATTATTATTATTTTTATTATTATTATTATTATTATTATTATTATTATTATTATTATTATTATTATTTTGACCTTTTACACTGCTTTAGTCAGCCCATCTCGAACTAACTTCGTTCATATATATTTTAAAATTTCGAAAATCCTAAATTGTTCACTTTTTATTAGGATGTAGAATAAAACATCAATACTATTACTATTTTCTTAATTATTAAACCATAGACGAGCATTAGAAATAAACTTTTTTTTTTTAATATTTGTAAAGTAGCAACATTGACAGTGAATTAAACACATTAGCTAACAAGTTCTATAAAATGTGAAAAGACATTATAAAATGATGCCACAAGTTGAAAAAAAAGCTAATCAATGGCATAAAAAAATCACTTACAGATGAGCATTTCTTTGTCCCATTATCAAGGTGGTGAGTTTGTACCGGTGTCACTTTAACTACGGTCAATATTATATTACTGAAGTGTTTTGTGCATTGCTTATTGTATATGAACAGTGACCAGTGATACTACGATAGTTCATTGCACAATACTGTCAGTTTATGTCATTAAATAAGAGTTGAAAATGACTACAATGTGTGTGTGTGTGTGTGTGAAGACAAGACAGACTCGTGGCCGCGGGAACATCTTTCACTCGTTTTCTGTGTCGGTCACCTTATACGATAAAAAGAAAATCGTACCGTTATATCTAGGAATAACTTTACTGTTTTTTCTGACTAATTTCATTATGCGCCTCTACAGTAGTATTTATTTATTTTTTTTTACGGGGATTAGCCCACCTGGGCACAGGTCACTGACCCACATCGGGGCCTGGGGAGCGAAAATGTAGTAATAATAATAATAATAATAATAATAATAATAATAATAATTCATAGTCAATAAAATTTATAAAAATACAAAATTAAATGTAAAATAATAAAATGATAATGATGCCAATAAAAATAATAATAATAACACTGTAATAATAATAATAATAAAGAACCATAAAGAAACAAAAATAATAGTGAGAAACGATTTATGTTGTCAAAGTAAGAGAAACAATTGAGACCCTGCAATTGTGTGTAAATGAGGCAGAAAGTCAGATCAGCAACCTGGGACTTGGTCACAATTTTTGTGATCTCATACGGCAGCAGGGTCTACCATTAGACAACACATTATGCTTCCAATATCTTCCCAGGCGGGAGTGCCTCTACTTCCACGTGTCAACGGTGGGGTCAGCGTCCACGTTTTAGTGAAGTATTATGATTTCCCACTGGTCCATCGGTGGTGGTCAAGAGACTCTTTACTTTACTTTACTTTACTTTACTTTATCCTCTTCGCCACTGATCGGCCTACTAGCAGCTTGGGCGGTCGGTCACGTCTTTGTTATGCACTGTTAGTAAGTACTGGACATGTATTGGTTACAGAATGTAACTGTACGTGCGCCAATATTGGTCAAGTCTGGTCTTGAACGAGCTCACACTCGGTGCCGTGACAAAACTCTCTGGCAGATTGTTTCAAGAGATTCTCAGTCCGAAAAACGTTTGCCCTGACAAGTCCCCGTACGTGTAGCTTCTTTAATCTAAGGCTGTGACGTCTAGTGGGTACGAACACTCGACTGAGTAATGTCTTCGGAGGTATTTGTAAACTTCTATTAAGTCACCCCTTGCCCACCTATAGTATAAGCTCGACAACTGAGGGTGCTCTAATCTCTGGGTAACCGAGGTGCCGTAGTGCAGGCACCAGTCTGGTGGGTGGTCCTCCTTTGGATATTTTCAATCAACTGAGTCTCTAGCATATCTCGGGGACCAAACAGGGAGACAGTTCTCCAAAAGGAGAGGCACCTCACTTATCACTTTTGAAGAACGTTACGAGGGATTGTGAACACCCTTCTTATAAGACCTATTAGTTTATTTTCCGTTACTTTCTTTTCACAATGGTCTGAAAACTTCACCTTGTTGTCCATTACACACCCAGGCCCTTTACACCCTAGGACCTAGGTGGTGGTGGCGGTGAAGAGTCCTCCACGCAGCATAGTCAGCCTCACTTATAACCTGACATTAAACTAGAAAAGGGTCGAAGGTTTATTGTGTGACCACAAAGGGACGGAAATTGGATTCCGCAATAACACAAGAAATAAATCCCTGAAATATTTGAAGTAATGTTTTCGTAAAGAACCTAAAACTATACAATATATAATCGTCTTTCTCATCATGTTTACTGTCCATATGACATCATTTTGTCTTTTTGCGCTTGATTCTTTTTTCTTTTTTTCTTTTTGCGTGAGCAGTAAGATCAATGGGACTCAGAAATGTATTTAACAGTACCACAACAGCGAGATAAACTGGAATCATCTCTAGCCTCTGTGCAGGAGAGACGACGGTGCTGGCCTGGGTCACAGCAGCTCTGTGTCCGCCACGCTCCTGAGGGACGAGTGGCGGTGGCGACTGCTGCGGCGGCGGCGGCCAGAGTCAAGGTCACTTGTAGCACTGAAGACGGATATCGTCGACGGACAAGATAAAGAAGGCGATGCTGCTGAAGCTGCTGCTACTCTGGCGGAGGTAGGTGACGGCGTGGTGGAGGGAAGGTGTGTGTTCAGGAAAGGTTCAGAAGGCGTCGTGATAGTGGACGCTTCTGACAGGGTGGTGCAGGGAAGAAGGGGTGCGCTTGCGGCAGAGTAGAGACATAATTCTGTATATGTCAGCACAATCATATCTGGACTACTTGACGTTCCAGATGCTGACAGCTGGTTGACAGACTGACCCAGACTAGAGAACAAGGACTCCTGTGAATTGGAAAGTCGTTCAGACGGGGAGAACAATGGCGGAGGAGCGTGGACGGGCACACCTGGATGGGTGGCTGGGGCACTGACAGGCTTTACGGACGATACAGAAGTGTTACGCTGTGGCCGGGGAAGAGATGCACTCGCGGGAAATACACTTGCACATGGATATGCCTTTGGCGTCGGCACTTGCAAACTGGAAACAGAAGACGGGCCCATGCTACTGTTTTCCATTGCGTCACCGCTAATTCGGGGAGTTAGAGATGGATAAGATGGAGCACCAACAGAGGTACTAGAATGTGACGCAACAGACTGGAGGATCGGGGGGAATGTGACTGAGTTTTCCTCTTCATCTGTTGGCTTATGTGGTCCGGGACACACAATCGTGAAACCTTTTGGCTCTGTGTTGGGGACGAGAGGGTCACGGGGAAGCCTCCTGTGAGAGGGTCGAGTACAGAAGGTCTTTGATTCCCCAGGCGGCTCTGTGTTAAACATAGCGAGTGTGTGCGTGTTGGCACTGCTGGAGGCAGGTAGATATAAGGGACAGGGGTGCCAAGAGTTGAGACTTTCCTCCTGTCTCTGTAGTTGGCACCAGTCACTCTCCTCCCTCTCTGGCGTGCCTGCAGACATCGAGAATAACAGTTACCAATTTGTGCAGACAGGCGTGAAACTTAATGATTAGAGACAATTAAAATGTTTTTCATTTTATTAATATTAAAAAGATGCAGAAAGAAATACCAACCAGAACACTAACCTTCATCACCACACATACCAAACACGACACACAGTACACAAAACATTATCTCTATATACACACACACACACACACACACGCACGCATACACGCACGCATGCACGCATACATAAGCACACACACTCACTGTCGTGGCTGAGGTCGGAGGTGTTGGTGAGTTGGCTGAAGAGCTGAAGGTCATCCTCGTCGCTGCAGCTGGTGAGGTACTGGGTGTTGTCCTCCCTGCTGAAGGACAACACACACCTGGTTACCTGCCTTGTTAGTCATGCAGTGCCGCGCCGCCATGATAAAGGATCACCTGAAGATTAGATGCCCAGCTTATCTCACCAGATAACTGACCACCTCAACGCCCCCCCGCCCAGGAAGCGGTAAGGTGATAAATCATCAGGTTAAATAAACTGGGGGGTTAATCTTCATGTGATCCATCGGTGGTACGCGGATCCCTGGCTGTAGGCGTCGTGTTTCTTATTTTTTTGTTACTTTACTTTATGTGAAAAATAATAGCTAGTGTTTGCAATTATAGTTCCTTAATAATTTTTTGTTGTTGTGTTATTCAGTATAACGTGTGTAGGAAACAGCAGAGAGTCAAGGGATGACCACGTGACGGTGTGTGTGTGTGTGTGTGTGTGTGTGTGTGTGTGTGTGTGTGTGTGTGTGTGTGAATTACAACATACATTAACACAATAACAATCACAGGGTCATTACCTGATGGAGTGGACGGCGCGGTTGTGGTAGAAGGACACCTGTTTAAAACTCGTCTTAAAGTCGTCGGTCACGTGCTGCCGGTGGGGGGAGGGGGGGGGGAGGGGAGAGGTTAATATTGATGAATGAAAAATTGTAGAGACTTTGATCGCGTAACAGTAAAATATCCCATACTAATTAGTTCTGATTTATTAGACTTACAAAATACTGTTTAAAGTCTTGTAGTGAATAATATTACTTGTAGATTTTATTACTGTTGTTATTGTTAAGAGTTATGAGCCATATCTGAGGTTTAAAAATGAAAAAAAAAAAATCAAAGTTATAAAGAAATATTATGGAGCGAGACACAGCGAGGGTTTATAAACATCTCGACCCAATGTATCGTTGTCCTTTTAAGTAAGCTGAAGAGAAGGAAGGAGGCTGGCGTCACCTGGAGGAGGAAGCTAGTGATGTCGATGAAGGAGGGTCTCTGGTCTGGATCAAACTTCCAGGCTCGGCGCATCAACGTGGCCAGTTGTGTAGGACAGTGTCGGGGGAGACTCGGCGTGGCTCTCTGTTCCACCACCAGCTGGCACACCTCGTCGTTGGTGTTATTCTGAGAGATACAGGGAAGGTGGGTCATAGAGGATGCCATAAACTGTGTACTAAACAGCATGGCCTGCACTACACTCGATCACCTTCACATGTAAAGTTAAGTAACCCATCTACTGCTGGGAACGCCCCGGGGATGACTTTATTTTTGCATCTCCTACAGGAACGAAATTGTAATGTCTCGCTTCGTTGTGGATAATTCTCTGTGATTTCTTCCCTCCCAGTGATACATCGAGAGTGTAGTGAGACTCTTCTACTGACCCCAAGTAACGTGACCTCACTGACCCCAGACAGCCTCAGTCTTATCCTCTTACTCTATATAAAAAAAAGAAGAATATCAGGGTCGATCGCTGTGAGTGAGTCTTCATGATTAATACCACTCATCCTCTCCTCCAGACTACAGTGAGCTATGTCCTCTGATGCTTCTTCTTACTCCTGCCTGGCGGTTAAAATCTTTATCGTACAGTGACACAGGTACAGTGCACCAGCCTCAGTTTGGGCGACTCACTACACATACTGTTAATCTACAGAGCCAATACGTGAGCAGTGACTATCTTGACCTACAGTACGTGATGGTTTCTGTCGATACTCAATATACTATAGGGTGACCTTGTTCCCTGCCCACCACACGACTACAGGTAAAGTCAACAACTAAAGTCCATTCGCCTCTCCCCTTGGACCACGAACCCCGAGATTCAGACTCATCAACCCGAAGCAGTAGACTAATACATTATTCTGTCCATTAATGCTTCGGATTCATGAGTCTGACTCCCGGAGTTTTAATCATCATCATCTTCCACTGAGGGGGGCCGTCGTGTCGACAACCATAGTTTTAGACGCGAAGACCCCTCACTGCAGCGCACGACAGAGAGGGGCGGCGGAAAAACGAACTGATAATATTGGAATTTGGAGGTGTGGCTAGGACTGATCTTCGTTACCATCTTTGTAATTGTTTTGTTTGTTTTATTGGATATTTATAGTAACTACAATTTATGTACAAAGAAAATCATAATGTTAATTTCATAAACTTACTTTTTTTTACATTAATGTTTTTACGACCAACATTACGAAATTTTCAAAAGACTTGTGTTTTGTTTTACTGCCAAGTGCAAGCTCATTCAGCTGCTGGAGTCACGTCACCTTATTAACGCTGTCACTAATCAGGTAAGTACTTTTAAGATAATTTATGCAACGTTTTAGCAGTTCGTGGTTCAGGAGGAGAGAACAGACTTAAATAGTTGACTGTACCTCTCTTATGGTTATACTCACCCCGTAGGGCCTGTCTCCCCTGGTGGCCATCTCCCACAGGAGGACGCCGTAGCTCCACACGTCACTCTGGGTGCTGTACAAACTGAACTGGAGGCTCTCTGGCGCCATCCACCTCATCGGCAGCGCCCCGCTCCCCTCTGTAGGGAAACCAGCCAGCAGAAACTTTCGTTTATATTTGACTTACATTCATGCAGGACTTGTTGTGTGACAGATTGTGTGAACAGAAATGACTCCCTGTTTATTAATATATAATCACACTCACAAATACTACTACCACTGCTTTGATGCCGTTCGAAATCGAGTACGACGATCATTCAGCTATGACACAATGATATGAGTTATTACTGCGCCTGGAATAAAAGCACAGGAGGCGTCCCTACACCGACTCTCACCCCTATTGTAGTAACTGGAGTTGTACAGGTTCCTCGAGAGGCCGAAGTCCCCGATCTTGAGGGAGAGGTTGTGGTCCAGTAGACAGTTCCTGGCGGCCAGGTCTCTGTGTACCAGCTGTTGCCCCGTGAGATACGCCATCCCGTCTGCCGCCTCCACCGCCATCTGCAGCACTTTCTGCAACACACACTGATAACTCTACCGCCACCTGCAATACTTTCTGCAACACACACACTGATAACTCCACTGCCATCTGTAACACTTCCTGCAACACACACTGCTAACTCCGCCACTGACGATTAATCACACTTGAAGTACAGATGACGACAGAGTCACAGGTGTGGAAGATGACTCACTGACAAGTATTATTGTCAGTCAGATCAGTGAAGCCTTACCCTGATCAACACACAGACCCAGCCAGCCCTTACCCTGACCAACACACAGACCCAGCCAGCCCTTACCCTGATCACCACACAGACCCAGCCAGCCCTTACCCTGATCAACACACAGACCCAGCCAGCCCTTACCCTGACCAACACACAGACCCAGCCAGCCCTTACCCTGACCATCACACAGACCCAGCCAGCCCTTACCCTGACCATCACACAGACACCCTGCCCTTACCCTGACCAACACACAGACCCAGCCAGCCCTTACCCTGATCAACACACAGACCCAGCCAGCCCTTACCCTGACCATCACACAGACCCAGCCAGCCCTTACCCTGACCATCACACAGACACCCTGCCCTTACCCTGACCAACACACAGACCCAGCCAGCCCTTACCCTGATCAACACACAGACCCAGCCAGCCCTTACCCTGACCAACACACAGACCCAGCCAGCCCTTACCCTGACCATCACACAGACACCCTGCCCTTACCCTGACCAACACACAGACACCCTGCCCTTACCCTGACCAACACACAGACCCAGCCAGCCCTTACCCTGACCAACACACAGATCCAGCCAGCCCTTACCCTGACCAACACACAGACACCCAGCCCTTACCCTGACCATCACACAGACCTGGTCGCTGAGGAAGCTTCTGTTGTGTTTCCTGAGGAAGGTCTTGAGGTCTCCGTTCTGCATGAGTTCCATCACCACGTACGCAGGCGAGTAGTCCCCCACCACACCCAACAGGCGCACCACGTGATGGCAGTCGATGTTCCTGGAGGTTGGGGGGAGGGGGGCATTGTACACTGATCATAACCCTTTACTTACTGTCTCCTCTTCCCCCTACTCCTCTTCCTCCTCCTACTCCTCTTCCTCCTCCTACTCCTCATCCAGCATATCTCCTTTCTCTCTCCCTGTCCTTCTATCCTGGCCCACACTCTACCTTTCCTTCTCATCCTCCTTTCTAGTTTACCTCCTCACCATCTATCCTTCTTCCTCATTCATCCTACCTTCTTCTCCACCCTTCCTCCTCCTCGTCTTGTCTCCTTGAACCTTGCCCACTCTCCTATTCTATACAACACAGTGAACATCAAGGAAAACGTAGATCATAATGCACTATACAGCTCTCCACAGCCACTGTATGTACTGTATAGTGTTTGTTATCCAGCTGCCGAGGATCTACCCACCTGAGGTTCTCCGTTCACTCGGTCATTAGATTAGTATTACCTTTAAAAATTATATAAAGGAAGAGAAGAGGGAAAAATAAGACACATTATGAACCTTATTGTATTCTTATATTACAAGTTATACACGTACCGCACCTCGTTCACACACACACACACACACACACACACACACACACACACACACACACGTGGAGACTGACTCACTGCATGTTAGAGGCTTCTTTTAAGAATTGAGATATATCCTCGACGGAATACGTGTCATGGTGGGTCTTGACTGCCACCCTCCTACTGCTACTTCTTCTGTTTCCTCCTCCGGTCTTCAGCTCCCCCACGAACACCATCCCGAAGTATCCGTGGCCAAGTGGCTCATCTCTCAGCACCTTCAGGTTGTCCCTCCATAGGATGAACTCCTCGCGGAATATCTCTGAAGGGCCGAAACCTTCTGTAGGAGAGGTCACCGAGAATGTGTTATTGGTCGCCAGGCTGTGGTGCTGTGTCGTGGATAATGTACAACACACACGAGTACATATTACATAAAATGAAGAAGCTTACCTTTATAGAAGCGATTATCATCATAATACTTGAGGTAATTGGGGATGGTGTGAGAGCGTCGCCACCACCATACCACCACACTGCTTACCACGACCACCACCACTACCACCACTACCACCACCACAGTCACCCACCACACCACACCACCCTCCTTTGGTAACTTCCTGTCCTGGTGAACACATAGATTTAATTAAGGAGAAAGATAAGATAATAATCGTGTGTTTATTTACATTTGTTGTCTCACACTTGACCTTAAGGTACAACAAGTGACACATTTATCTTTTTTACAACGAGGTCATGAGTGACGTCATAACACTGAAACTAACCAACTCAACGGGGAAATTAATGCGATACTGAATCCTCATAAAAAATTGTCAAACAAGGTCCGTTAGGGTGGTAATTCAGTGTTATAATCACCACAACACAGCAACTATGGTTAGGTTAGATTAGGTGATGTAAGGTTAGGTTAGGTTAAGTTAGGTTAGGTTAAGTTGAGTTGCGTTGGGTAGAGTTGGGTTGGGTTGTGGTGAGGTTAGGTTAGGTCAGGTAAGGTGAGGTGAGGTCAAGTCAGGTGAGGTTAGGTTAGGTTAAGTTAGGTTAGGTTAGGTTGAGTTGCGTTGGGTAGAGTTGGGTTGGGTTGTGGTGAGGTGAGGTTAGGTCAGGTAAGGTGAGGTTAGGTTAGGTTAGGTTGTTGTTCTTACCGGCAGGAAGAAGAGGACAGGTGGGCAGTAGGAGCCGTAGCCTGCCGTAGTCCTCACCCTCACACTGCTGGTATAATTACCTGGTGGCAGATCCCTCACTACCGTCTGCCTTCCTCCTGCCTCATACTCCCCTTGGCTGATACACTTCGTCTTCTGCCGCTGTGGATAAAATCACCGCTTTTAAAAATAACACACACACACACACACACACACACACACACACACACACACACACACACTCACACACACACACACGCACACACACACACACACACACACACACACACACACGAGGGTATTGATAGACAGGAACTGTACAGAGGTCGTGTTTTATCTTCATTCCGTCACATCAATGGTGGTGGTGGTGTTGGTGGTGGTGGTGGTAGTGATGATGGTGGTGGTGATGTTGATGATGATGGTGATAGTAGTGATGTTGATGGTGGTGGTGGTGGTGGTGGTAGTGATGATGGTGGTGGTGATGTTGATGATGATGTTGATGATGATGGTGGTGGTGGTGGTGGTCGTGGTCGTGATGATGGTGATGGTAGTATAGTAGTGATAGCGATGAAGGCAGTGAAGGTAACGGCGATATGGTGTCGGATACGATGGTGGTGGCGATAGTGGTGAAGGTAGTGAGGATGGTAGTGACCAACAGTAGGAGAATTATGGTAGTGGTGATAATAGTAATTACCTCTCCGGTGGTGTACTGGAGGTGGTAGGAGACGACGACGCCATTGGGTGAGTGTGGAGGCCGCCAGGAGAAGGTGACGGAGGAGGAGGTGTTGTAAGGGACGGCGAATAGTGACCCCGTCGGCACCACGTCCGCTGAGGCTGTGGGTGGTGGTGGAGAGTTATTGTGGCGGTGGTGTGGTGGTGTTGGTGATGGTGTGGTGGTGTTGTGTGGTGATGGAGAGTTATTGTGGTGATGGTGTGGTGGTGGTGGTGTGGTGGTGATGGTGTGGTGGTGGTGGTGATGGTGTGGTGGTGGTGTGGTGAGTTATTATGGTGGTGGTGGTGGTGATGGTGTGGTGGTGGTGGTGATGGAGAGTTATTGTGGTGGTGGTGTGGTGGTGAGTTGTATTGTGGCGGTGGTGTGGTGGTGGTGGTGATGGTGTGGTGGTGGTGGTGGTGTGGTGAGTTATTATGGTGGTGGTGGTGGTGGTGATGGTGTGGTGGTGGTGGCTATCTCCTCATATTTATACTGTATTATTTTTAACTCAAATAGTCATCAGTAATTTGTTATGGATTTAAAGGATGAACAGTAGGCAATTATACTGAGTACGATCTGAATATATATCCACATCCACCCCCCCCCCCCCCCATGGCCAGGATATAACCCCTTTGTATATGACGACTTACCCCTATGATTACGACGACTTAACCATCTGAATATGACGAGTTAAGAGTACGATGAATTAACCTTTTGAGTACGATGACTTAAACCCTTTGAGTACATCTTTAAATAATGATGAGAGATAAAGGTGGTAGTTGTCCTGTAACGAGACTGAGTGAGGTGTTGTGTGGGGGAGCGCTGTACTGTATGGAGGAGGAGGTGACTTACTACTGACGGAGGTGGTGACTTACTACTGACGGAGGTGGTGGCGGCGGTGAAGGCGGCTACACTGGAACACAACTTGCACTGGATGACTACTTCTGCCGTGGGGGTGTTAGTGGGTGTAGGTGTGGGCGTGGAGGTGCAGGTGGTGGGCGGAAGGCAGGCTACTACTCCCACCAGGTAAGTTGAGAAGTGACGCAGGTGGTGTAAGGTGATGCGTGGCTCCCGGGTCCCTCGTTGTATCATTACCAAGGTACCTGAGAAAATGTACACATACCTTTTACTAAGTACACATGTATTCGTACATATTTACTACGTACACATACATATAACTTTACAATGGATGTGTACAGTACGCTACCTTTGATACGAAGATGTACAGACACCTTTACTAAGTACATGAACACACCATCTTCACCACACACACACACACAGATGAGAATATTGGTGGCAATGATGATGATGGTAATGGTGATGGTGGTACTGGTATTAATGGTGGCGATGGTGATAGTGGTGGTGTAATTGGACATTGATAGAGAGGAACACGGAGGAGGTGAGGAGGAAGACTTGTAGATGAAGGTTACTGACCGTTAGTGTAGGGAGAGACAGCGTCGTGTAGGAGGCGAGGGTCGTGCAGCTGGTACCGACCCACTGTCCGCGTCCTTCCTCCCTCACTCACTCCCACGACCCTGTGTGTGTGAGTGAATGAGTGAGTTAAACACACACACACACACACACACACACACACACTTACACACACACACACACACACACTCACACACACACACACACACACACACACACTCTCAAACTCACACTATTATCTATCACATACGAAGTTAAGATCCGTTACCTCAATACTATTTAAGAGACAGGAAAGAGTGAGTTACCTGACGCTGTTGTTGCTGAAGAAGTCATGGCCGACGGGTACCTGCAGCTGGAGCCCCTCACCACCCGTCAGCGACCCCCGGAACACTCCACCGTAGGAGATCAACTGATCGTCTGTGATGTAGGTGTTAGGCGGTAGTATAAGACGAGGAGGGTCCTGTAGGGTGTAAGGGGCGCCATGCAGGTTCTCAGCACTGGTAGTATGAACTGGTGAGTGCTGAGTGCTGCTGAGAACTGAGCCTCGTGTTTCCCAGCCAGGATAGGGACGTCCCCCTTCCTCGTGTATGCTAAGACGAAAATAAAATATCAAATAAATCCTTCATAAATTTTACACCTCCACATTCCCCACCAGGAGGGAGGAAAATAATGAGTATTTTAAACCTGCATAAAATATCATAACTCACACCACAAGACTCACTGTACACCTCTCATGATACTGGTGTGGCCGCTTGGGGTGTGACGCTGTTGGTGTGGCCACTGGGGGTGTGACACTATTCTACAGTCATCACAGCGAGAAAACACTAAAGAAAGTTCATATTGAGGTGAATTTTAATCTTTCATTTTTATATGTGCTGAATCAGACTGGTGTGTGTGTGTGCGTGTGTGTGCGACAAGTTAATAATTTAAATATAAACATTGACTTACTTTTCAATGCCAACACCCTTGAGTATATGTTCCTCAAAGTCTGCCTGAGTGTTGTGTTGTGTGTGGTCATCATCTTCCTCCTGCTGGTGGTCACAGGTGCAGCAGGTATGGTCAGAGGTCGCCCCACACACGTCCTCCCCTTCCTTCTTCTCCCCTCTCTTCTCCTGCCCCGATCCTTCCTCTTCCTCCCACCTCATCTTAGCTTCCAGAGAGGACGTCCTTCTCGACTTTATCTCCTCCGATATTCTTCCGAGGCTTCCCTGAACTACAGCAGGAGGTGTTGGGGGAGACAAGTGTGTACAGGTGAAACACAACGACGTGTTTAGTTTTTATCCTAAATTATTTTTACTTATTTTTATATTTGCTTATATTTGTCTTAATCACTCTAGAGTAAGGTTATGAGGCCCCCCCCCCCCTCTCTCTCTCTCTCTCTCTCTCTCTCTCTCTCTCTCTCTCTCTCTCCTACACTGACACTTCTCTCGCACTTCTCTGGCCACACACACACACACATACGCCTCCTGTCTCTCTCACACCCCCTCCCTCCTTGTAGACTTTCTCCATCTACCTCATTACACATCCATCATGATCATGTTCAGTGCCACAGTAACAGGCACTGGAACCTTTCACTCCTCAAGTTAAAAGTGCCACAGACTCGAGGGTTGAAATCCCCCATCCCACCCTTCCTCCCTCCAGTATTTTATAACTGACCAGACAGGCGCCCGGTGTGAGGCCCAGGAAGGGAGGCCTTACCACTTAATGAGCTGCAGAGGTCGAGGTGGCCAGGGAGGGTCCGGGGGGAGGGGAGCATGAGGGCGGTCACCAGGTAGTGGTCGACTACACCGTGTGGGTAGCGGGGCGGCTCCCACCATACATCTAGGGTAGAGTCGCTACTGGACGCCCATCGCACGCCCACGGCCTCGCTAGGGTCTGTAGGGGCGGTTATACAGATGTAAACAAGTAAAATTATGAAAAAAAAGGTCGACTGATATAAAAATTGGTTCTTAATGTGAATCTGATTTTTCCAAGATGTCATCACGGTACAGTCAAATGATCACTTCCGTTTTCTTTACACATCTGGTTTACATTATCAGGAATGACTTAAATATATAAACACTCACATAATGTACTAAGAGATCAGAGGCGCTTCTAGCATAAGCTGTTGATACTTTGCGATGTAGTGAAGGTGATAGAGAAGTATTATAGTCGATCCAAACAATTAACTGAAGGGGGTCATGCAGTGAAGGAGGACTGACAGAAGGGGGCTGGCAATGAAGGGATCGAGATATGAAGGGTCACGTGGGGGAGAGACCTATAATTAATTGAAGGGGTCGTCAGGTGATGAAGAAGGGAGGTGATGGATACTCACTGAAGGAACTGGTGGTGGCGTAGACGAGGGAGGACCTGGTGCCGTTAGCAGCCAGGAGGGGACTGTGGGTCTTGACGTAGAGGGCGTAGCGAGTATTGGGTGTCAAGCCTCCTACCTCCACCTCCAGCCTCCTACCACCCGCTACCTCCCGTTGCACCTCCACCACCGACCACCTGTAAAGTCATTCTTCATGAGTATCAACCTTAGTACACCCAGAATAACATCAAAGTAGAAAAAATATTGCCACAAAAAATCAAAGGTATTGAGTGGTAGTGGTAGTGATGGTGGTGGTGGTAGTGATGATGGTGGTGATGGTGGTAGTAGTAGTAATAGTGTGCAAAATTCGATGTTTCATTACGACAGAAAGGCAACACATCCTAAGCAAAACACTTCAACAACCGGTCGCAACAAATGTCAGAAAAAGTGAAGAGAAAAGTAGAGGTAGCACAGGAGGTGGGCACCTGAATCTTGCCAACAACTTTACTGATAAGAACAAACGGCTTACTAAACTAGAATTCACTGACGCCATTGCTCTAAGGTACGGATGGCCAGTGGAAGGCATGCCCGTCCAATGTGTGTGGGGGAACATCCGACGACATCAACCATGCCATGGTGTGCAAGATGGGGGGCTTGCTTGCATGAGGCACGATGGAGTAAGGGACCTCACAACAAAAATGTAGGAGATATGCCGCGACATCATTGTCCAACCGAACCCTCCTCCCATTGTATGGAAAGCGTTTCCCTTCACCGGGCTGCCAAAACATCCAACCAAGCCTGTGTGGATGTCAGTACTCGAGGATTCTGGAGGGGACAATGAGCCTTCTTTGATATCAGGATATTTGACCTCCTGGCTGCTTGTCACCCTGACCTATCTCTTGAGGCTGCACACACAGAAGGAACGTGAATGAAAAGAACACAATGTAGCACAGAGAATCCTGAACGTGGATCAAGGCAGCTTCACTTCTCTGGTGCTCACACCATCGGGTGGGATGGGACCTAATGCAAGGTGCTTCTGCACTAAGACTGGCTGAGATGTTATCCGAATAGAAGCAGCAACTCAGAAGTTAATTTGTGGCCTGTTTGAGATGTCGCCAATACTCCACTGTGCTCAGGTTTGCCCTGCTGTGTCTCGGGAACAAGATCTTCGGCCCCAATACCAACAACAGTTGCAGACATATACTATGAGGCGACAGTCACTGACTGCCACACAGATCTGTACCTGAACTAATTCAGGTAGGGTAAATAGTATTGTATTAGGGTAATTAGGTAATAAAATAGTTAATAAGATATGTCTATAAGGGGAGGTTGGAGGCCATTATTCTGACAGTAGTAGTAGATCGTATTATTATTATTATTAGTAGTAGTAGTAGTAGTAGGAGGAGGAAGAGTAGTAGTAATAGTAGTAGTAGGAGTAGGAGTAGGAGGGGGAGGAGGAGGAAGAAGAGTAGTAGCAGTAGTAGTTGTGCAAATACCGCCTCACCCCTGGCTGGCAGAACAAGGATCCTGTTGGAGGGTAACGTTAGTTGGCGCCTTCCTGTAGTTAACGTAGTAAGCGTCGACGGAGGGCAGGAGATTTGCAGGGAGGACCTCTATAGTAAGCATCAGGGTGCCATAGACTGGAGACGCCCTCACCTTCACCTCCAGCAGCGTCAAGTCACCTACAGAAGGAGGAGGGGGAGGTGACATTTAGGCTTTAACACAACATAAACACAGACCCAATACCAACACCTTATAGTGAACCTTGGCGTCCTTAGAACACCACCTATCACAGGAGATAACATCATTATATTTAAATCGTGTGTCTGACGAGTAACACAACCAAATAAAAGATAAAGTGTAACATCAGATCGTTCCATAAATTGAGTCCCTACACTGTAAAATCATTCCGAGTTTGCTCTTGTTGACACTGTATGCTTGAAAGATTATTTAGTCAATGAGGTAAATAATTTAATTCTCAAGACATACCACCAGGCACAGTACTCACACTCAGGATCCCGACCATTAGATTTAGACGCGTATAACTGAGACTCCTGCGTCAGATTCACTCCTAATAGAAAGGTGTTGATCTGCCGGAGACACAGACGCGGGTTGCCTTGGAAGAACACATCTCCCTGGTCGATGGTGAGGTTGTGGCCGTGGAGGACCCAGGAGGTGAGGTTGTAGAGGTTAGGGTTCTCCACCACCACCAGGGATCTGAAGGAGGGACACATGGTAAACTCCCTCACACACTATACTATACTCTTATGTCGATGTACAACTCAATTAGTTTACATTCTCGTTACATTATTTGTTACCTGTAATTTCTGTGTATATTACTTACCTGTATTGTCTAATCTACATACATGCTGAAGCAATTTGAACTTCTATGAATATTTTACTTTATAAACCTCTCTCTCTCTCTCTCTCTCTCTCTCTCTCTCTCTCTCTCTCTCTCTCTCTCTCTCTCTCTCTCTCTCTCTCTCTCTCTCTCTCTCTCTCTCTCTCTCTCTCTCTCTCTCTCTCTCTCTCTCCATCAGTCACACACACACTGCACTTCACCCTTGACTCATCAAAGACGTCTTCAGTGATCACACCTCCACTACCCGCTATAAGGCTGTAGACGTTAGAGCACAGCAGCAATACAGTACAACACTATCACTTACGCCCCTCTTGCCCTCACCTGTTATACTCCAGTTCCTCTCCACGGATACGTTTGAGGTTGGGGAGTATACTGACGGAGGTGATGTTCGTCCTCAGGATCTTCAGGTACCCTCGTATCTCCTGTATGTTAGCCAGGTGTTGCTTCAGCTCCCTCTCCACGTTTTCTGTGAGAGATAACAGTGCTGGTCAGTGATGGTGTATTAGATTCAGTGAGGTAGAGGTTTATCTTTCTCAGTGAGGGACATGATGGAGGTACAGTGAACAACTTACCTCCACCAGGTAGGGAGATGATAAGGACGTCGACGGAGGTACAGTGTTGGAGAAGCTGGGCCTCACCGATGCTCCTGACGTAGGCGATGTCGGAACACTCTGTAGCAACACGTCCACACACACTCCTTACTCTTTTAACTCACTATTTATTTACATATATTTGGGTGTTTAGGTTACAACTATATAATAATAATGTTTTGAACTTCAGTTTATCCCAGGAACAGGAGAGAGAGAGAGAGCGCTTACCACGGACGGGGTAGCAGTAGGCGCCCTTCTTATGATGATTGGGGGAAGTACAGGTCTTCACACATTCCCCCGTGGACACCATCAGCAGGAGCCCCATGGCCTTACACTCCTCCTGCTCCACGCACTCCTCACCCACCTGCCGAGGACAACACAACACACCTGTTACAGCCGATACATCTATCACACCTATGACCACATAACATTCTGTGACACATCTATAGTTGTCTACAAACCTTTGATGTATAGCTTGTGTGTGTGTGTGTGTGTGTGTAGACTATCAAATGTGAGAAAAAATGCACGCGCGCATGTGTGTGTTTTATGTACGAGTATTATGTAAGTATCAACTGTGTACACACCTGGTAGGCGGAGGCGGGACAGGCGCGGATGCACACCCCGGCCTGGGCTACATGTCTGCAAGCGACGCAGGCGGAGGCGTTGTGAGGGGAGGAGCAGCCGCCCACACACATCTCATGGCAGCACACCCCGCCCACACACCCTCCCTCACACTCACGTGGGCACACTGCTCCGGGGTAGACCAAATGTGTGGGACTCTGTAAGCGCTAACTGTTTTATATCTTATCACGTTACGCTAAATAGAAATAATCACATGAATAAATCTTAAAACGCAACGTGTACTATCATAACAGAACTCGTATATACCTACATTATGTTACGTTATATTAGTTTGTTTAGTTGTTTATTTACGGTTTGTGTTATGAAGGTCAGCTTAATTTATCTCCCTCAAAAGGAAGTACTGTACATACCCTGTCGAGTCAGTGTACAGTCGAGAGGTCAACCCCCCCCCTCCCCCCAGGACCGTCTCCCTAGTTGTTGACCTGTTGCCGAGAATATGTTTTAGATGTGAACTATATGACCCAGCTACTGAAGCCGCCCCAAGAATAATAAGGTTAGGTTAAGTTAGGTTAGATTTAGTTAGATTGGGTTGGGTTGGGTTGGGTTGGGTTGGTGTTGGGTTGGTGTTGCGTTGGGTTGGGTTGGTGTTGGGTTGGGTTGGGTTAGTCTTGTTTTCTTGTTAAGCGAATCAACTGTTTTGTTTTCATTATTTTATTTAGTGATTTAGGTTACGTCAGCCAATTAGGTCCACATACTTAAATCTTCACCTGTGACAAGTATATAGTGTACCAATATTTATAAAGAGAACACCAAACACCCAGATACAGTGTTGGAGATTCATCCCCTCTCAACACGAACACTTGTCCACCAACCAAAAACAAAATAAGGACACACTCACAAAAAAATTGATAAAAGATAAATGAACAAACAAGTATTAAAAAAAAAACCAATGACAATACTGGAATCAACATGAGGAGAAATTATCACTTTGTACATATTATTAAAAACACCCACAAAAAACACTCAAGCAATTGCAATCAACTTGTGCAAATGACGGACTATATAACGATGCCTGCAACGTGTTTACCCCCGTCAACAGCTGGTCACTGGGACTATTTCTCATCCTCACACACACATCACTAACATCAATACGTTGTTTATGTCGAAATTTATACCTTTATTGGGACGTAAATTCATTCATAGGAGAGCGAAGCAAGTGAGAGATGAGCGATAATTCAGTCTAATGATACCTGACTGTGAATCTCTTATGTCGATTGGGTAAAAATTGTATAATATTATGCTTAACGCGAGGGAAGAGGCGGAGTCTGGTATTAAGCGGCGCTGTTCTCAGAGGGCGCCTGGTCGCTTAGTGTCCAGATTATGGTGATTTACAGTGGGAGTTAGTTGTCGTTCTTTTGAATCAGGTGATGATCAGGGATTATTAGCCACACACACACACGCACATCCTGCCTGGGGTGGAGTAGGATCTGTGTAGTGTAGTGTGGTGTGGTGTGTCATGTCGTAGCGTGGCGAGACATGACGTGGTGGCGTAGTAGTAAAATTAACCACATCATCAAGCAGGAGACTTGTCACTATAGGAACAGAGGAATAAAGAGCTTAGGAGACCTTGAAGAGAGAGAGAGAGAGAGAGCAGGAACCGCCCCATCTCAGGAACACGCACACACAAAACTGACTCCAAGACCTAACACCTTCCTGACGTACTGGATATAGATAGAGATGGAATAATGGAATTCAAACTGTGTCTTGAGATCTTCCTAGGCTGTGTGTCTGGGCAAGAGTCTTTGGTGGGATCTTTTCTTGGTTGAATCGACTCATTTTTTCACCAATGTCTGTATACCTGTAGTGTCCGTGTATTTAAAACAATATTAAATTGTTTGATGATTTTACAGACTAAAGCTCTCTCTCTATCTATGTATCTTGTGCGAGGTGTGCTGTCCTTACACGTTGAAGAAAGAAAGTAAAGAAGAATATTGAGATAAAACTAGAACGGGGAAAGGAAACGGAAAGAAGAACATAGAGATTAAACACAATAAAGATGAGGAATAGGATAATTGAGATAAATTATAGAAACATTATCGTTCAAGCCTCAACTATCAGACAAGAGACGATGATGGCGTCCATAACAAAGGTAGTGACAGACAGACAGACAGACAGACAGCCAAACGGACAGACAGACAGACAGACAGACAGCCAAACGGACAGACAGACAGACAGACAGAAATATTATGGAAAATTCAGAAATATCGTGGTTAAAAAAAAAATAGCTTGGGAGTGGCAGCTGAGGTACAACTCGTGGATAAAGTCTCAACACCACCTCCACCTTAGCGGATAACCTACCCCCCCCCCTCCCTCTACCCCCCTCCCTCCTCTCCCCCCTCCCTCCTCCTTCGCGGGGTCAGGGGGTGAAACATATAGCATTGCCCCCCCCCCCCGTCAAAAAAAAAACACTGTACTGTGGCCATGTAGTACGCACTGACTCCCTCTCCAGGACCTACGCACACACACACACACACACACACACACACACGTTACATGATCCTGACAGCTGAAGTACCAGACAGTGTAAGATGGTTGCTCTTTTCTTTATTCTTCCCTCTCCTCCTCGCTTTCTTCCCTCTCCTCCTTCTTCTTAATTAGCATCATCATTTTTTCCTCAACTTCCTTTTCTTCTCCCTCCTACTTTTCTTCTTCTTCTTCCTCCTCCTTCTTCTTCACAAATTGTAACTTATTTTTCTTCCTATTCTTCTTCTTCCTCCTCCTCCTCTCCTTTTTCTCTTCTTCCTCCTCCTTCGTTTTCCTAATTCCCATCTTCTTTTCCTTTTTCCTCCACTCCCTCTTCTTCTCCTTCCTCCTCTTTCTCTTTCTCCTCCTCTTCCTCCTCCTCTTGGTGTTCGTTGATCACCAAACAAAAGTATTTTTCCAAACTTCATAATACGATTTTTTTTTCAATTCTTGCTTATTTTTTATTTGTTTTATATAATATGTTGTGATGAGAGATGTGTTGTGATGAGAGATGTGTTGGTGATGAGAGATGTGTCGTGATGAGAGATGTGTTGTGATGAGAGATGTGTTGTGATGAGAGATGTGTCGTGATGAGAGATGTGTTGTGATGAGAGATGTGTCGTGATGAGAGATGTGTTGTGATGAGAGATGTGTTGTGATGAGAGATGTGTTGTTAATTTTATGACCACATAACATTCTATGACATCTATAGTTGACTACAAACCTTTGATGTATAGCGTGTGTGTGTGTGTGTATGTGTGTGTGTGTGTGTGTGTGTGTGTGTGTGTGTCTGTGTGTGTGTGTGTGTGTTATAACGTCATTGTATAAAGTGAAGAGGAAATGCGATAAATATGATAAAGCCACAATAATGAATATTTCCTCTTTACTGTATACATACATACATACATACATACATACATACATACACACACACACACATACATACCCTACGGCTACGCTAACCTAACCTAACCTAACCTATCCTAAACTAACCTAACCAACCTGACCCCTCCTCCAGGTATAGTGTTGGGTATTTTAATAATCAATTTAATAATCATGTAATATAAGCTGGGGGAGAGAGGGAAGGAGGGAGGGATGGAAGGAAGGAAGGAAGGAGAGAGTGGGGGGAAAGGGAGGGAAGTAGTGAAGGAAGGAAGGAGTGAGGGAGGAAGGAGATAATACTCACGCAGCTGGCAGTGGTCAGGCCCCCAGCACCGCGTATCCTCACAATTACTCGACTCACGACACTTCCCAGGACACGATGCACACTCCCCCTTCAGGCGGTTCCTCTGTCGATAAGACCACAGTCGATGTTACTAAATGAACAAGACAGACAAGAAATTCTATCCCAAATATTGAATGTGTTTAAGTTATATTTTTGTTCTCATTTGCATATTGAATATTTTATGTTTGTATGATCTGTATAGCTACCTGAGTTGTGTATATGCATGCTGAATTGTATACCTGTGTTGTGTATATGCATGCTGAACTCTCTCTCTCTCTCTCTCTCTCTCTCTCTCTCTCTCTCTCTCTCTCTCTCTCTCTCTCTCTCTCTCTCTCTCTCTCTCTCTCTCTCTCTCTCTCTCTCTCTCTCTTTATGCGCCAAGACAGTATATACCTTGAGGACGGAACTTTCGGTAATCAGCCATCTATTATACCCCGGGCTTACCTTTATGACGTTCTCTCTGAGGCGGTACCGAGTGATGTTGTCCCAATCGACGGTGTGGGCGTAGCAGAGGGAAGGGTTCCTCTCTATCCTGACGGAGCCTCGCAGGATGGTAGTGAGGGAGTGAAGCCCCACATCCTCTAGGTGAGACAGACTGTACACCACCAAAGCGTAGTTGTGGAAGAGCGTGATGCCTCTGTAGAGACGAGGAAAGGTGTGAGAGAGACGGATGAGGAGGTGGGTCACGGATGCAGGGTCAAGGTGTTTCAAGGAGTCTGTCCTATGTCGCCGTCTAGGATTACACCGAAACACCTGTAGTTATGGAGAAGGTGTGAGGGAAAAGTGGTGTTGTAATGGCGTTGCAACTGATGTACACATAGGAGCATAAGACCACAAGAGGAACACCTTTAACGAGAATAAATATGAATTACTCACACGGAAATCACAAAAAAGGTGTCAGGTGAAGGCTAGAGTGACCTAAAGACACCTAAGAGGACTCACCTGATACCAGAGAGGCCAGTTAACAAGGGGGTGAGGCCCAGGTAATACAAGAGGACTCACCTGATAACAGAGAGGCCAGTTAACAAGGGGGTGAGGCCCAGGTAACACAAGAGGACTCACCTGATAACAGAGAGGCCAGTTAACAAGGGGGTGAGGCCCAGGTAACACAAGAGGACTCACCTGATAACAGAGAGGCCAGTTAACAAGGGGGTGAGGCCCAGGTAATACAAGAGGACTCACCTGATACCAGAGAGGCCAGTTAACAAGGGGGTGAGGCCCAGGTAATACAAGAGGACTCACCCGATACCAGAGAGGCCAGTTAACAAGGGGGTGAGGCCCAGGTAACACAAGAGGACTCACCTGATAACAGAGAGGCCAGTTAACAAGGGGGTGAGGCCCAGGTAGCACAAGAGGACTCACCTGATAACAGAGAGGCCAGTTAACAAGGGGTGAGGCCCAGGTAACACAAGAGGACTCACCTGATAACAGAGAGGCCAGTTAACAAGGGGGTGAGGCCCAGGTAACACAAGAGGACTCACCTGATAACAGAGAGGCCAGTTAACAAGGGGGTGAGGCCCAGGTAACACAAGAGGACTCACCTGATAACAGAGAGGCCAGTTAACAAGGGGGTGAGGCCCAGGTAACACAAGAGGACTCACCTGATAACAGAGAGACCAGGGAAGAGGGAGGCGAGGGAGGTAAGGCCTTTTACGTGGTACAGGAGCAGGTAATCGGTGATCTCCCTCAGGTACGGAAAGGTGAAGTTTCGCAGCACCTGGTTGTCATCTCCCTCGTCCTGGGGGGGGGGGGGGGGGTAAAACACACATGTCAGTCCAGCGGTCAGAAGATGTTTTGGAACTTGATAAAAACGGTACATGTTAACTTCAGGAATCATGACCTAACCTAACCTAACCCAGTGTTTACTTTTATTGTGAATCTCTGTCTATCTGTCCAGCTGTCCATTAAAGGCTGTCTCTTTCCCTTTGTCTTCTGCATATTTATCTGTTTATCTCACTGTCTCTCTTTCCCTTTCTCTTCTTTTCTCTCCGTCTATATTAATTTTTGTCTCTATTCTGCTATCTCCCTTCCTAAAGATTCCCGCCTGGAGAGAGAGAGAGAGAGAGGTAATTGCTGATATATATTTATGTATATATATATATATTTGTTTATTTTTTTTTACATTTTCACAAAACAGCACCAGCAAGAACGGTCAGCAACGCCTGGCGAACCCCTTTCATCCCTCAATACTGCAACATATATCATCAGACTTATGTGCGTCCGCCTTCTGCCTACACTGGCGATCAATGAGGGTGGCTGCACTTACCTTCATCAGGGTAATACTAAGATGTCCCAACACTCGTACACACGAGCAGAGCTTCGCCAGGCTCTGTGGGTAGTTTCTCAGGGAGAGACTATAGCAGCCTGTGGAAGAGATAGTATTGGTTACTCTCTCTCTCTCTCTCTCTCTCTCTCTCTCTCTCTCTCTCTCTCTCTCTCTCTCTCTCTCTCTCTCCTTTTTTGACTATCATGTTATTTCAATAAGCCGTTAATTATCACACACACACACACACACACACACACACACACACACACACACACACACACACACAGGTCCTAAAACATATGGGGAGGGAGGAGGAGGAGGTAGTTTAATATAAGATATATCTAATTCAAATGACTCTATCGCCGAGCTCTGGATCAGGACACGTGAGAGTGACCCTTTACCTGTAGGTTATTTACCGTGTAACAAATAGTCCATTGTTCCCTGGACGGTTCCTCAAGCTTACATGTGTGTGTGTGTGTGTGTGTGTGTGTGTGTGTGTGTGTGTGTTGTTCCAATTGTTTATATTCGTTGTGGTCGTGTGTCTTGTCCACGCGGGGGGGGGGGGGGGGGGGTAGGGTCGGTAATTGGTGGGACCCGCTCGATAAATCAGGTGTTCCAGTAGAATACATAACAGCATTACAGTACAATGACCAACACCTGTAAATCATCCTCAATAACCACGACAATTTTGCTACGCTATATTCACCACTAGATTTTCTCCACCGATGTATGCACGCCCACACGCCCACACGCCTTACCATCACAGTCCACACACCACACACCACTACATACCACCACTACCACACCATTCTCCTACGCGTTACCAGAGCCACACACAACACCCATTAGAGCCACACAAAGTCACGATATATGGCACGAAGCAAACAAGGTGACACCAGGCATTCTCATGAGCCAGACCTTAGCCATATAGAGTACTCGCCCTTATCACAAGAGTGTTAAGACTGCTTCACGCCAGTAACACACACACACACACACATAGAGGTCACATCAAGGTCAGGGGAGGAAGAGAAGGAGGGAGACTGCACCTGGTGACAGCGGGTCGACTCCTGGCTAAATGTTCACAATGTTACACACAAGAACAGGTGTGACTCTCCACCCTCACGCCCCCCACTTCCTGCTAACACCTCAGACTTATATCAAATAAAACAGAAAAATGGAAGAAAGAAACTCATCAGGAGTAAATCAGAGGCAACGGAATAAAGACCCTTTGTGTTAGTACTCGCCCCAGACAGCCAGGAGAAGTTACAATGAAAGCCCCGGCCACTCCTGACTCGTGAAAAGTTAAAAAGTTGGACATTTGCGGCATCAGGCGACGTCGAAACGAGGAAAATTCCTACACCTCGCCATACTTTTGCTTAGTTTATGCGACATTCTTGTCATTTTGCATACTTAGGACCCGCAGGTGGCAGCTTATTAGCAAGTAAAGTGGCGGTGGCTGGACAGTAATAAAGAGGTGACCGCCCGCTGGTGTTCCTTCAAGTTGCTTTGCTGTGCCCGGAGCAGATTGGTCACACTCCTTGCTAACACGTTATACATATTAGGCGATAGAGTCGGGGTCAGGGGGGAACACTGGCCGCTGGTACACCACTACAGGGAGGAGGGTCAGGTAGAGTGGAGGGTCAGGTGGAGTGGAGGGTCAGGTAGAGTGGAGGGTCAGGTGGAGTAGGTAGAGTGGAGGGTCAGGTAGTGTAGGTAGAGTGGAGGGTCAGGTAGAGTGGAGGGTCAGGTGGAGTGGAGGGTCAGGTGGAGTGGAGGGTCAGGTGGAGTAGGTAGAGTGGAGGGTCAGGTAGTGTAGGTAGAGTGGAGGGTCAGGTAGAGTGGAGGGTCAGGTGGAGTGGAGGGTCAGGTGGAGTGGAGGGTCAGGTGGAGTGGAGGGTCAGGTGGAGTAGGTAGAGTGGAGGGTCAGGTAGTGTAGGTAGAGTGGAGGGTCAGGTAGAGTAGGTAGAGTGGAGGGTCAGGTAGAGTAGGTAGAGTGGAGGGTCAGGTAGTGTAGGTAGAGTGGAGGGTCAGGTAGTGTAGGTAGAGTGGAGGGTCAGGTAGTGTAGGTAGAGTGGAGGGTCAGGTAGTGTAGGTAGAGTGGAGGGTCAGGTAGAATAAAGGGTCAAGGTTGATGGAGGAACATAAACATAAGAATCGAGCAAACTACAGCTGGTCTATTCGCCCTTACTCGGTAGCCACGTTTACACCCAACCCTTGTCACTCATATATCCGTCCACCCTATATTTGAAGGGAGGCCAGGGTGGGTGGGTGTGTGTGTGTGTGTGTGTAGAGAGAGAAAGAGAGAGAGTAACAGGTAGACACTGAGCTCCTCCTCTCCATACCTGACCCACAAGTCTCCTCTTCCCTTTGTATCACACCTCTGCACAATTTAGTACATATTAGCACACCTCAGCACACCTTAGCACAATTTAGTACACCTTAGCACACCTTAGCATATGTTAGCATACTTTAGCAGGACACACATTGTAATCTCACCTTCTTAAATCGTATTAGTCTTTGTGGAAGCGTAAAAAGTACGACACCTGGCCTAATTAACCTGTCCTAAAGATAACGTAGCTTAAAACAACTTATTCTGAACGATAATTCTTGCCTGAGTGACTCGTGTGTGTGTGTGTGTGTGTGTGTGTGTGTGTGTGTGTTTGTGTGTGTGATACCAAAATATATGTTAAACTTGTATTATTTAATTTAGTTCTGCCTGGAATCATGCATTTAGAAACGGAAATAGATGGATAGATATTGAATTAAAACTTCATTGAGTTTACAATTGGTTTGGCATTTATAAAAGCAGTGCAGGCATATAGTTTAACATGTACTTTCTGGAGACAACGTAGGTATATAGTTCACATAGACCGTGTGGGTATATAATTTCCAATATACCTATACACTGCAGGTATAGAAACAATAGTAAATAGTATGGCGACTCGACCAAGGACAGCCAACTAAGACATCAGATGCTTATTTCCAGTATGGTTGTTTGCTTAAGCTCGGTTACTCATCAGTTTAAGTAAATCTACAAGAATAAATGTGAAAATTTCTTGCTGATTATAACAAGGAAACTACAGAGGTTTATACTACAGTCCTGTTTACACTTAAGTCTTATCGCTCATATATCCGTCTAACCTATATGTGAAGCTACCCAGGGTGTTCTAGTTAATAATGGTGTATGTTAATCTGTTCCATTCATCCACAACTCTATTTTCAAGTCAATGTTTATATACTTCCTGCCTAGATCTAAATTTGTCCATTGCTACGTGTTCGCTCTTGTCTTGGCGGTTTAAGTATCTTAGTCATATCATATTTATTTAAGAGCTGTTTTGGGTTTCAGTATTTTTATCCCAACACCCAGAGTAACACAGCGGGCCTGTCGGTATTAAAAACCTGGTGTGTGGCCAAAAGATGAGCTATCAACCTGGTCACTACACACACACACACACACACACACACACTGCCATCATTCAGCCTGTGATCTTACCCGCTAAACTTTTTAACCACAAATCAACGTCTATTTGAAGATGTGGAACTGTGGGCGATGGAGGTTCACGGAGGTCGATACAGCTCACTTATCTAACACACTGTAACTACACGACCACACAAGACACATTGATTCACCACTATATATCTACGAAAGCTTACCCACCTACCTATAACTCTACCCACTGTAGGTATACAGGTACGCTTCCTCACCACTGACAGTCATTTGTTCTGCGTTACAGCGACAGGAGCACAAATGTAAACAAAGAAGAGCTTATTTGCTTTTCATATATTTCCACACAGCCGATGTGGTTTTCAAATTAATATAATAACACAAACGAACGTCGTGTTTGGCCCGTCCTTGTTGACACTCGATCAAGGAAGATCTATAGTTTCTCTTGTGGTCGTCGTCAGCACACAGAACACACCCTCTCTATATATAATCACTGTTGACATACACTTAATGTTGAAGCTGTTTATACTTCACCTTCTTTTATGGTTCATTAATGTTGATTTTATTTACCTCGTCTGGGAAACGGTATTGGAAAGCTTCTAATTGTTCAATATTTCGTATAATATATTAGTTGTGTATTGCTGCCACTCAAATAACCCGTGGACTGTTGGGGCCGAGTTCCTCTACTGGAGATGTTCTTTGACCGTCTGCTACCAGGGAGTAAAGACGCGTCCCTTTCCTTCAACTCCTCTCCATCAAAAAAAATCTAGTATATTCGCCACTTATTTACAAAATGTACAATACCTCAGAACAAACTTGGCTCACACAACGCCACGCAGCACCAAATATAACCCCCGTGTGTGTGTGTGTGTGTGTGTGTGTGTGCTGTAGGCGTCACTGTGTATTAGTACAGTATATCTTATTTACGTATTTATCCAATGAATTTGTTCCTGCGTATTTCCAAGCCTGAGTTTGTAGTGTTGATATGTGGATAATCAACAGTATCGAGGATAATCATTTACGGGTCTAAAAGTATTTATATTGATGTGGGAGGTTGGCTATACAAGGGTGTTGATGTATGCAGGTTATGGTGGTACTGGGAAGAATATTGAGTTGTGTTGTCAGGAAGTATTCGGCTGTTGGTGGTAGTGGTGGTAGTCATGGTAGTGGTGGTGGTGGTTTTAGTAATGATGATGATGATGATAATAACAGTGACAAGTCAAAAAAAAATTGACAAGTATCAGAAGCAGTAGTCAAATAAGGGGGCAGCAGATACTGTCGTCAGGTGAGGCAGCAGACAGACCCTCTCTCTCACTACGGATTAAGGCCAGAACCCGGAGATTACCAACGAATGACCACACACACACACACACACACACACACACACACACACACACACACACACACACAGACGCACAAACACACACACACACAGACGCACAAACACACACACACACACGCACAAACACACACGCGCGCACAAACACACGCCTCGTCTTGTGTTATTTAATACAGGAATAACGAGGCAGATGATATTAAAAGGTAGGTACAGGTAGAATACAGTAAAGATAGTAATACAGGTACAGGTAGTAATACAGGTACAGGTAGTAATACAGGTACAGGTAGTAATACAGGTACAGGTAGTAATACAGGTACAGGTAGGCTACAGGTACAGGTAGTAATACAGGTACAGGTAGTAATACAGGTACAGGTAGTAATACAGGTACAGGTAGGCTACAGGTACAGGTAGGCTACAGGTACAGGTAGGCTACAGGTACAGGTAGGCTACAGGTACAGGTGTTAAACTGTCACGTCATCCCAGAAACAAGAACGCAAAGATTGATTCATATATAACACAGAGAATTTAGAAAAACCATAATAAAGTCGACTTAGGTATCCGGATTCAGGATTCAAAAACGTAAACAATTCATCAAATGCATTTAAATATTAAAATCGGATTACCAGAACCGTAAAATAAATCGGCTTACTCAAATACGGATTTTGAATTAAAAAAAACGTAAGCAAATTCTCTAAGGCTCTAAGCTGTTATCGATCATGTTATCATCAGTGTTATAAGTAAGTAATATAACCTTAGAGAGGGATAATTTATGCTCCTCACTATAACATGATCACTTAATTTATGCTCCTCACCATGACATACTCGCTTAATTTATGCCCCTCACTATAATACAATCACTTAATTAATGCACCTCACTATAACATAATCACTTAATTTATGCCCCTCACTATAATACAATCACTTAATTTATGCCCCTCACTATAACATAATCACTTAATTTATGCCCCTCACTATAACATAATCACTTAATTTATGCCCCTCACTATAACATAATCACTTAATTTATGCCCCTCACTATAATACAATCACTTAATTAATGCACCTCACTATAACATAATCACTTAATTTATGCCCCTCACTATAACAATCACTTAATTTATGCCCCTCACTATAATACAATCACTTAATTAATGCACCTCACTATAACATAATCACTTAATTAATGCACCTCACTATAACATAATCACTTAATTAATGCACCTCACTATAACATAATCACTTAATTTATGCCCCTCACTATAATACAATCACTTAATTAATGCCCCTCACTATGACATAATCACTTTACCATCAGTTTGTTTATCTGTCTCGAGTTTCTATCTTGTTATTCGTGTATTCATTAAATCGTATTCGAATCTAATGCTTTGATGGTCAACCAGAGGAACGAGCTGTAATACCTGTCCAATTTACGGGATCGACAGACTTCAAAACAAGTGATTTGATGTCGTAAGCTCAGGGGGTTTTCCTAGGCGTTATTATAGGGGACAAAAAAACACAGATAAGTTTTCCTAATGTGTGCCCTGGCTGGTGTTATAAGTCGATGACGGAAATAACAGATAGACAACAGACAGACAGATAGACAGACAGACAGACAAAAAAATCAAGAGGGTCTTTTACTGTATATGATAAAAAGAATAAACTAAGGTAGCGTCACGTCTCTCAGTCTGTTCTTGTACATTGATTACAAATAATTTAAAATGTTTCTTTTTTTTTTTACAAGTGATTCAATAACATCTCCCGGAGACGAGCCTAAAATTTAATCACTCGATAATTAATTCTCTCTCTCTCTCTCTCTCTCTCTCTCTCTCTCTCTCTCTCTCTCTCTCTCTCTCTCTCTCTCTCTCTCTCTCTCTCTCTCACACCGATACAATACCCTGTCTACCTCCTCATCTGACTGACTGGTTGACTGGCTAACCTCTGGACAGCTATAATAAAGGTATTTCTAAACAGTTTAGTCCACAGTTGAAGCATTTAGACAGATCTTAGCTGTAAAAAAAAAAAAGCTTTATCATGAATAATTTTAAGTCCACCTAACGTAAGCAGTGTGTGTGTGTGTGTCGGGGATGCAGTTAGTAAATGAGCTTAACACTAGATGGACGCCATGGTCTCTTATCCCGTCACACTTGTTGTTGTCCGCCGCTGCTGCCGTAAGTGGAACAACCAACAACTCCGCCGCCTTTTCACTTTGTAATTTCGTCAAGGCTAGGGATCACCACACTGAGTATATTACCAAGCGGATTATTAGAAGCCCGGGAAGGAAGGAAGGAAGGCTGTCATAACATAGTTGGAGATACAATAAACGACAGGAGATGAATAAAACGTGAAATGAAAGTGTAGGACGATATGAATGTCGCTGGAAAAACTATACAAACTTTTTTACGGGCTCCTGAATATTATCTTATCCACCTTAATTCACCTGATGATTAAACTCTCTTAATATTAATTTAGCCTTTATTTATGTAACGTAAAGGTGTTTAATCATCAGGTGAATAAGGTGCAGTCAGGTGAAATAAGGTGCAGGGTTTAAATATTCACGTGATCTAAACTGTTTATATCACATCAAACTCTTCACTGAGATTTGATTAAGGTTACTTTTACTTCTTAACTTCACTATACTGTTTACACACACACACACACACACACACACACACACACACACACACACATACACACACACACACAATAAAGAAGAACAACACTTACTTTTATTAGGAGGTGATGTGATGTAATCGTCACACCCACCGCCTGTGTTTTGATGAGGATGGGCGTAGGTGAGAGCAACACACGCCCACACAGCCACTATCACCAGCACCCACGACGCCCACACCACCCAACCGCTCTGCCTAACCACTCCATGTTGTCTTCTGTCCAGGGCGGGTCTTCCTATGGCACCAGGATGGCATGGTGACGCCCTACACCAGCGGGTCACCTCACACTGCGAGTCCTCCTCCACCTCTTGAGTTCCATGTTGACATCCATTCACTACCATTGAGGTTTTCGCCCTGGTGGCGAGCTGGTGATTCATACACAGCCTTTGATCACATGTCTCCATCTTTCTAGTGTTGATCTTAACAAGGTCTATTCCAGGACCTGCTCCAATACGCCAATTATCCTTCATTATCGTAACTTCTCTTGCACTTTTCTCAGCGAGTGCCACAAGTTGTATTTCTCGTCGGGGAAGTCGACCATATTCCCTTGACTGCTGCTCCTCTTCACTCCTTTTCGCTGAACTTTCCCTTCCTGAGTTACACACTGTTGACTGATGGCAAGATCTCCCGCATAATAGGAATCTCTCGGTAGTATCTCTATCCAAGGAAGAGACCTCGGACCTCTTAAATCTATTTTCCTCATAGTGGTTCGGTTCGGGTCTCCGTGCTGGCGGCGTCCTGGGTGTTGGAAATAGCGGTAACTGGCGAGGATTCCAATGAGATTTTCTAATACCTCTGCTGGTGTGGTGAGTTGTGGCGGAGCTGTGGGTGTTGTAGCTGCCTGGGGTGCCTGAGTCTTCGGTGTGGCCATCACGAGTGTTGAGAATATTGCTTCTTGCTGGTAACTTATAACTGACATCAAGTTCAGTTTTTTGTAAAAAAAATTCTCGATTCTGAGTCTCTGCTGAATAGATCAATGTCATTTGGGTTTTAAAGTTATCTGGTGGAATGTGGCTGACCTGACCGCCGGTGACGGCTGGAGGGACAGAACTGACTTGTTTTTTAATAACTAACTGTGAAAAACCAACGACTTCTCTCCGGACGTGTAACATGAGATTATAATTTTGGCGGTCCCTGGTGTCTGATTGGAGGTCACTCATCTGAACTTTAATTCTTAATGGCAGATTGTAAACATTCTTTCTCGGGGGTTTTAGTTGGTGATAACTAACTTGACTAAACTTTTTTAATACGAGTTCACTAATAGATTCTTTCTGGATTATTTCTACAGCTAATACTTCTGTCTGACTACAAGACATTAAAGAGAAAATATAGCTCAATTTATCACAGGATCTCAGTCTAAGTGCACAGCCTGACTCGCCACCGCTACACCTGCTACCAAAACAAACACGGGAGAATTGGTGTTGACGTGGTGTTATGTGAGTGTCTCGTGGGGTCCTCTGTGAACTGGCTACAGTGAGTCTTGACTCCAATATCTGTTGTACTGCCACGTCAGGGTTTGGTCCCATGGATGTAGGAATACAAGTTGCTTGTGGAAAAGTTGGTCTCTGGGAGGAAGACCTTGATCTGTGGGTGTTGGTGGGTGTCGTAAGCCTCGAAAAATGCTGCTGGTGGCGACTGTCTATTGTCCTTGAACAGAGATCTCTGGAGTGAGTGAAGGCACAAAGAGGAAACACGATTGAACGTGGGGGTTGATCAGGTCTCGTGCGATGCTTAATAGTTATATGAGAGGGACTCCATATTACTTTATCTTCACCGAAGGTCTTTCTCTCAGGAGGTTCAGGTGACGACTGACGGCGACCTGCTGAAGGAGGAACGGGACCCAGCTGTTGGTCATAGTTGATCCTCGAGAGAAGGTATTTTCTAAGCCTTGAATCTGTCGCAGCTGGTGGAGTTGGGCGTGTCGTAGCAGCAGTAGGTGGTGGCTCTGTTGCCCCACCAGCTGAAGAGGGAGTGACGGGCGTGTCTTGCTCATTTGAATATTGTGGCTTCTCAAGTTTCTCGACTTTTCCTTCTCTAAGAATGACTCCCGACGCTGGCCATTCACTGACAGTAACGAAGACTTCCATGAGGCATTTCTCAATCTGTTGTCGCCACCTCAGTCTTGATTATCACGAGCAATCCACTCTTACAACTTCCTATAGTCTAACACAGCAAAATAACGCTTCTAGGGGTAATTTTACTATGATCTTAAAACAAAATGCAATGTTTTATTTATTTTTTTAAGTTACCCAAGCATACCGTCAACCTCACGAGGGAAAGCAATCGTCCGGGGGAGAGATAATGGAGACCAGAATCAGGTACTTGTTGGAGACCTCAACACAACACCAGGTAAAAGAGAATCTCTTATCACCAGAGAGTTCCTTCCTTAGGAGAATCCCAAGACGACGTGAGAATCTTTCTACAGAGGCGAATCTCCTTAACACAACTGGAGAATCTCTTGAATCAATTTGACTCGTCCAGGTCCACAGCGAACCAACACTTTAAACAATATTTCCTCCAGCAGAATCAGAATTACTATCAGAATCCACGGACACAATAACTCAATCAGTCGTAGTATTCTTCAACAGCCACCACAGTCAACACACTATAGCATTCTTCAGCCAAGAGAAACACAAGGACCTCAACTGACAGTCTTCCGTGCTCTGGGTCAAGGGAATCACGGTGTTGGTATCTACTGTACGTCGGGTGAGGAGGCCGTAGGAGATGCTGAAAGTCTTTTGTTGACAACTTCTTAGAGGAATTGCTTTTGTCTGACGGTAATCTGACCCCTGTCTTTCTGTAAATGAGAAAGATAGATAGATAGATAAATAAATACAGATAGACAGATTAATACCGATAATAATAACGGTATCAACAATAATACAGTAATAATAATAATAATAATAATAATAATGATGACCACGTAATTACATGCACTAAACGTCACTATTTATCTGCCAAAACAACACACATAAATACTGATTTTTTCCACGTTAATATCCTAAATCCTCTCAACCTGTTTTGGGTCGCTGTGATATACCATTCTAGCAGTTTCCAGGACTACCTAGCATTTTCTGGTACCACCTAGCACCAGTGTCGCTGAGATATATCGTCCTAGCAGTTACCAGGACCACTTAGCACTGCCGCCTGGTTTCACGTAAGGTCAACCAAAGCCTCCAAGTAAGACCTAATTTGCCTAGTACCGTTCATCATTAACAATACCAACTAGTACCTCCTAGTACCACCTAGTATCAATGAATGCCACCTAGCACAGTTCTGCGCTGGCTGTTCGGGGCAGGTGTGAGTTTACTCCTGCGGGTGCGTTGCGGGTGTGAGTTTACGCATGCGGGTGCGGGAAAGTATTTGGATTTCTGCGGGTCAAGATAAATTATTCCTAACCTAACCTAATGATGTGAGAGTCTTAGTGTAATATTGGAGCCATTTTAAGATTTTTTTTTCTGTAACTTGATTCCGTGAAATGTTTTAGTCAGACTCAACTAGTGTGTGTGTGTGGGTGTGTGTGTGTGTGTGTACATCACCGAAATGACATAAAGGCGTACACATAGTGAGAAGTAGACCAGCAGTGGCAAGATTACACACACACACACACACACACACACACACACACACACACACACACACACACACACACACACACACACATCTCCCAATGAAGACTCTACATAAATACCAAATTACTTCACAAAATAACTAAAATAAAAATAAATATTAATTAGACAAATAAAATATATTAATCTAACACATAATAATTAACTCTGCTGTACTGTATAGTTTACCTGGATAAATTCTAAGGCCTCACTTACCTGTATTTCACTTAACCACATCTGCTACATACTTATATACTTGACTATACTAACTCTGCTCATAGATTTAAGTAATTCATAAGTAGAATAAGTAATGGGAAATTTATAAGTAGCACCGTATTAGTAAGCGTTTAATTCTGATAGTAGGAAAAGTGAATAAGAGTGGTATTCTGAAGTGTTAAGTAGTAAGGGTGCCCTGAACTGTTAAGTGATAAGGGTATCCTGAAGTGTTAAGTGGTAAGGGTGTTCTGAAGTGTTAAGTGGCTAAGGGTGTCCTGAAGTGTTAAGTGGTGAGGGTGGCCTGAACTGTTAAGTGATAAGGGTATCCTGAAGTGTTAAGTGTTAAGGGTGTTCTGAAGTGTTAAGTGGTGAGGGTGTTCTGAAGTGTTAAGTGGTGAGGGTGTTCTGAAGTGTTAAGTGGTGAGGGTGTTTGGGAGTGTTAAGTGGTAACCGTGTCCTCAAGTGTTAAGTGGTGAGTGAGAAGAAGAGAATATAAGTACTGTATTAAGAAGAAGAAGAAGAAGAAGAAGAAGAAGAAGAAGATCGGTGTTAAGTAAAGAGAGAAACAGTCAACAGTCACACTATTCCACCAGTCATCTCAACACCAGTTCATTCCTCCACTCAAATATTACCTAAGAAACATTACCTCCCACTTTAGGTTCTATCATGAAGGGTTCCAGGGCTCCAGCGGGTGTAGTTAGCAATAGGCAGAGACGAAACAGAGCAGCCTACCACATCACCACCAGAATACAGTGACAACATGACATCTTGGTGTGTTTGGTCGTGATTTTGATTCTCCAAAGCTGATTGAGTGTTTCATTTACCGGGAGTTTTTAAGGCTCAAAGATAATAAGTAACCCTTTAATAACCTCGATATTACGTTGAGGAGTATGACGGCATGTGATTTGTTATCTTATTGTTATTTATGGTAAAAGTATTCATTTGTATGGGTCATTTGAGATTGAGGAGCTTTGAGTTCTTACAGAGACTTCAAACATTGCGCGCCAAAAATTCGGCTTATGTTGTTTGTTTACAAGTGGATTTGGCGGGAAGGGGATAGGGGGTGGGAGGTAGGTGGGGAGGGATGGTATGTTGGTAGGGAGTAGAAGAGGCGGGGTGGGGGGGGGGGAGGTATATTTGAGACAGTGTGGGCAAATATCCTTACAAATTCATGTGTCCTTGAGAATCTAGCGACTGTTTTAAATGATTTCATCGTATACCCGCGACACACACACACACACACACACACACACAAGCTAATATCCTTGTAGACGACAGGTGAGTCAGACAGCTACACCATAAGCCGCTTAAGCTTCGGCATCAACGTTGCCAGCGAACTACGTGGTGGAGGCGGAAATTAATGTCTCTGATGCTGAAACGTTTGTGTTTGATGAGTGTTAAGTATATGTGTACACGTATGTGGTAGGTGATGGAGGTTAAGAACACACACACACACACACACACACACACACACACACACACACCTATGACGACATTCACGTGTGATGGCTTACTGTAGCTATAATAGATCGAAGTCTTGGCCTGTCTTCACCAGAAACAGGTATGACTCTACCTTTCACCAGTAACAAACGTGAGTTACTTTCACCTATTGAACGAGGGTCTCTCTGTACATTTAATAACATGGTTCACTACCTAACCTTACCCCTCCCCCATCCCTCCAGGTAACGTTAGGGCAGCCTATAGGGTGTTAGGGTGTTAAATAAGGTGAAATAAGCTGAGGGGGATGTCTAATCGTCAGGTGATTCCAAGTTTCGCCTCTTTGACACGGTTTAGTTCAGTGTTTACTTATTTATGAAGAATCTGTGTGTGTGTGTGTGTGTGTGTGTGTGTGTGTGTGTGTGTGTGTCATATAAGATTGTGCACCATTAACACACACAAAAAAAGACCGCGCCAGTATAAGCAGTCACCAGCGCCACCGCAAACGATCAAAGTGAGCCTGGCATCTCTTCCTATATCATGTAAACCACCAGCAAGGTTATATAGGCTTATGAAAATACTCGCATGCAGGTGTGTAAATGGGTCAGGTGTCGAGGTGTGAGAGGGTTTGTTTATTGAATTTGTTAAGGACTGGTGAAAAATAATTATCATTTTCCAGTACTTAAACACGTACGAACATCAAGGACTGAAGAAAAGATTAATCATCATAACCAAGTACTTGATCACGTACCAACAACAAGGACTGAAGAAAAGATTAGTCATTATAACCAAGTACTTGATCACGTACCAACAACAAGGACTGAAGAAAAGATTAATCATCATAACCAAGTACTTGATCACGTACCAACAACAAGGACTGAAGAATAGATTAATCATCATAACCAAGTACTTGATCACGTACCAACAACCTCTCACTACTCAAGAATCACGTACATTGTTTTTTATCTCCTTGAAAGCTTAATCATTCATAACTCCAAGTCTCGTAAAACAGACTTAAATGCAAGGTCGCCTGATCCACTTTACGACAGCACCTCCAGGCCTTTACGCTTACTTTGCCAACAGTCGCGGGACTCTATCACTTAAGCACTCCCTTATACTCTTACGTTAGGTATTCTCAAAGGGAAACGCTCAAGCACGAGCCAGCGAAACAGAGAATGGGAAGAAATTATGTGTTTGGTGTGTGTGTGTGTGTGTGTGTGTGTGTGAGTGTGTGTGTGTGTTTGGTTTGTGTGTGTGTCTAAGTTTCAAAGTCACTTCAGGTAAAATAAGTGTGTTTCAGGTGAGATAATCGTGTTTCAGGTGAGATAATCGTGTTTCAGGTGAGATAATCGTGTTTCAGGTAAGATGATCGTGTTTCAGGTGAGATAATCGTGTTTCAGGTGAGATAATCGTGTTTCAGGTAAGATGATCGTGTTTCAGGTGAGATGATCGTGTTTCAGGGCGAGGTGGGGGGGAGGGTGTACTAGGCAGGGAGAGGCAGCCAGGTTTGTTACCAAGCCTGGCACTACTCGACCTCTCCCGTCTACTCGTCTGTCGTCTGGTTTGTGACAGAGTGCCATGGGGTGGTGCTGTGTTGCTGTGATGCTATGTTACTGGGTTTCTGTGATCCTATGTTGCCGAAGTTAACTTAGATAAGGCTCAGTTTGGTTAAGTTACGTTAGGTTAAGTTAACTTAGATTAGGCTACGTTTAGTTAGGTTAGGTTATCATTACCATGGGTATTGATATCTTCCTTTTATTCACATATAACAATAAAGAGAGTTTCTGAAAAGGATCGAACCAAGACTGTTTTTCTTGACAGCTTAAGGTAGGCTAGCTGGCAGGTACAATCCCCTTCACTAGTGCGTTTACAGGGGTCATCAGGTTTGGTGTGATGTGGCAGCCCTGTGTTTGCTTACATTTGACAGAAGGAAACTCGCAATAATAAACAAACCATGGAGTCAAATTAAAACAATATTAAAACAGATATCTCAATATAATAATTTGTGGAATGTTTATATGACGAGCCCCTGTAAACGCATAAGTGAAGGGGACTGTTCAAGACCAAGACCATCCCAGTTTAGCTTCAGAGCAAGATTTTACACTGAACCCACCTACCTACACCTCTTACTGTCCTTCACCTATGGTATCGAAAACTCATGACACCAAACCATCTCACTAAGTGTTTTATTACATCTTATACTTAATAACAGCACGCGTTATAATTACCTTTAAAGGGGCATTAACATGATCTTTGAATCCTGTTATCACTCAAGGCTTTACACCTGAATTAAGAACAACTGATATACTGGGACTTAACATCACTCACATCTTCACTTCTGTGTAACCGTCATGACTCGTGAATAAAGTTCTAAATCATGTTATAATATATTACTACGCTTCAATAATAACTAAAGTCCGTAATTGCGTATTTTAGTTTAGTAAAATATATCTCTTATTAATATATAAATACTGAAAGAGTTGCTTCACTAGGTATAAGATGGCGGGAACTTGCAGATCTCCGTCGGTCTTGGTAAGCGGTCTATACACTCCCCATCTCCGTCGGTCTAGGTAAGCGGTCTACACACTCCCTATCTCCGTCGGTCTAGGTAAGCGGTCTACACACTCCCTATCTCCGTCGGTCTTGGTAAGCGGTCTACACACTCCCTATCTCCGTCGGTCTAGGTAAGCGGTCTATACACTCCCCATCTCCGTCGGTCTTGGTAAGCGGTCTACACACTCCCTATCTCCGTCGGTCTTGGTAAGCGGTCTACACACTCCCCATTTCCGTCGGTCTTGGTAAGCGGTCTACACACTCCCTATCTCCGTCGGTCTAGGTAAGCGGTCTATACACTCCCCATCTCCGTCGGTCTAGGTAAGCGGTCTACACACTCCCTATCTCCGTCGGTCTTGGTAAGCGGTCTATACACTCCCCATCTCCGTCGGTCTTGGTAAGCGGTCTATACACTCCCTATCTCCGTCGGTCTAGGTAAGCGGTCTATACACTCCCCATCTCCGTCGGTCTAGGTAAGCGGTCTATACACTCCCCCATCTCCGTCGGTCTAGGTAAGCGGTCTACACACTCCCTATCTCCGTCGGTCTAGGTAAGCGGTCTATACACTCCCCATCTCCGTCGGTCTAGATAAGCGGTCTACACACTCCCTATCTCCGTCGGTCTAGGTAAGCGGTCTATACACTCCCCATCTCCGTCGGTCTAGGTAAGCGGTCTACACACTCCCTATCTCCGTCGGTCTAGGTAAGCGGTTTATACACTCCCTATCTCCGTCGGTCTTGGTAAGCGGTCTATACACTCCCCATCTCCGTCGGTCTAGGTAAGCGGTCTATACACTCCCCATCTCCGTCGGTCTTGGTAAGCGGTCTACACACTCCCTATCTCCGTCGGTCTAGGTAAGCGGTCTATACACTCCCCATCTCCGTCGGTCTAGGTAAGCGGTCTATACACTCCCCATCTCCGTCGGTCTTGGTAAGCGGTCTACACACTCCCTATCTCCGTCGGTCTAGGTAAGCGGTCTATACACTCCCCATCTCCGTCGGTCTAGGTAAGCGGTCTATACACTCCCCATCTCCGTCGGTCTTGGTAAGCGGTCTACACACTCCCTATCTCCGTCGGTCTAGGTAAGCGGTCTATACACTCCCCATCTCCGTCGGTCTTGGTAAGCGGTCTACACACTCCCTATCTCCGTCGGTCTAGGTAAGCGGTCTATACACTCCCTAAACTCACATGTAAACCTTTTGATTAACTATTGGTGTGTGTGTGTGTGTGTGTGTGTGTGTGTGTGTGTGTGACTGGTGTACCCTGATGATCGCGGTACACAGTATACAACTTAGGTCACTCATACATGTACATTCGTGAGTGGTCCTCGTTGTGAATGTTGGAGGAGCTGGCCCGTGGCTTCTCTCTCTCTCTCTCCTACACGTCACACTCCTGCTGGTTATGACGTGAGAGAGAGAGAGAGAGAGAGAGAGAGAGAGAGAGAGAGAGAGAGAGGATGTACAGCTGTACTCTTCTTCTATCACTTCATCCTGTACTCAGGTTTCCGCTCGTCACATCCTGTACTCAACCTTCCGTCCGTCACTTTATCATCCTGTACTCAACCTTCAGTCCGTCACCGTAAAGTATCGACCCACAGTAGTGTTGATGTATTTGTGCACTCATTAAACATGTGGCTCAGGTCAGAGTCACCCACAGATAAGTTCACAAGTCTTGAGTTGTAAAAGTAATCCTTTACCAATCTTTGAGAACTGAAGATACTTTGATAATCTTCTACCTTACTGTATATAACCAGACGATTTTAATAATTAATATAATTATATATGATGACAGGTAGGTAGTTAAAGTTACGGTGGCTAATCTTATGGTGAAATAAGCCCGGGGGTAAATCTCAGGTGTTCCCATTTTATATATATATATATATATATATATATATATATATATATATATATATATATATATATATATATATATATTAATATATATATTACTACCAAGTAGCACCCTGCCCGGCCTTCAGCGTGGTTCCTGCTGCAGAAGGGAAGTTACGACACACTGTTCAGGAGAATGTGCGGCGTCTCTCCTGGGTGACCTCCACTACCAATATCCAGCGGGTCGTCAGCGTGAGTTGGTGTAGGCTGTCAGGGTATTTACTGTACAGCTGCAGTGATAGGATTACCTCTCATACTGAAATGCAAAGCGGCTATGCAATCTTCGTCTCCAGGTTTTATCAGTGCGATGTGCAATCAGTATGAAGAAGCTGTCTTTGTCGTGTTGCTGTGTTGATCAGACTTGCCTCTGCCATTGTCGTATATTGAGACTGAGTCATCATGATGAACATAATCAACAATTTCGTTAATGAAACTCAATAGAGACAAAGGGATTATAATCTATCTATCGATCAATCGATTGATTTGTCTATTAATGATCTGTGTGTTGACAGTGTATATATTACTTGACACGTCCGTCCGCCGCGCTTACTGGAGGACTTGGTATAAAGTTACTCGAGGGTTGGCTGGTGTGGGACTGACCCCGTGGGAGACCTACGACCGGGTGTTGCCTTCATCATGGAATAGGTGGATGGTCTGACTACCTCACAGTTCGGTGGTGGTGTGTGTCTCCCACGCCGCGCACTGGGTCAGTGTTTGAGCCTCCCTGGTGAAGATTTAGTGTGCAACATGAATGTGTGAGCTTATGTACAACTGTTCTTAGTTGAGCATGGAACACAGCCACGAGACACACTCGTTGCCATGAAGATGAAGGTCGCCAACAGTACCTCAATCAACACAGCCGCAAAATATTACCTCATAACATACTGTGAGACACGTGGTGCACATGAGGGGGAGGCAGCTGCCATCGCTCCTTCCGTACATAAACTAAAAAGGTCATTTTCTCTTTTTTTGGCGGGGGGGGGGGGGGGGGGCAGAGATGTTGTTTATTGTGTTCAAAGCCAACACATATTATAAGGTCAACAATATCTTAAAGACTGTGATAGTTAATATGAGGCTTATTTTCAACATGGTGATAATAAAACAAAAAAAAATCAATAAATATAATGTTAAATTATCGGCAAGAACGCGTCCAGTCGAAGTGGACGGGTTACAGTCGTGTGTGCGGGAGACGGTGATTTGGCAGCAGTCACTGTCTGGCTACCCTGAAGTGCATGACAGAACACAATCTTAACTTTGTTTCTCCAAATCTTTTGAGTTGTTTAAAATCTCAGTTGCCACAGCTGTCTCCTGCCACAGTGGAGCGCTTCTTCTCCACACTGAAATTTATCAAGTTAAGGCGTGACGGCCTCTATAAGGAGGATAGACCATCAGATCTCGTGCTACTGGTACGAGAGAAAGAACCTGTCTAGCAAAGTATGTCTGTTATAGGCTGCCAGTAAGACATCTCTATAGTACTCTCTAAAGACAAGGGTTACAACCAGCTGTTCTGGCGGCCATTACCATCATATGTAATTTTAAGAGGATAAATTCAGTGTTTTGTTTACTTAATTATGTTATACTTGTCATGAAATTGGGCTGTAGTTATCATTTGTGTGAGGTTGTCACACTTATACATCGCATTTTATTCCTAAACAATAAGCAACTGTTGAAATGGTGTTTTTGTTTTAAATTATTTATTATTGTGATGGGAAGAGAGAGAGAGAGAGGAGTCAACAGTTATTCTGATATTATTATTTCTATTTTATTTCTTTTTTACTTTGATAATACTACTTATGTTACCAATAAGAATAAACCAGTTAATATAAATGAAAGCATCATGTTAGGCTGGGGTGGTCACAGAGGGGTGGTCGCCACTATGGCTCGCCCCCTTAGGTGTTGGGCTCTCCACTCTGCTTGCTTCCGTCATGGTATTGATTTGATGATAGAATGTCACATACTGAAAAGCCAAAACTGGAAAAAAAGAGAGAAGGATACAGCTCCTTGGCGAGACTGGCTGGCAATATAAAAAACAGCGCCAACACGAGCAATCACCGACGCCTGGCATTTCTCTATCACAATGGAGACTATACCGTACGAATATTCCTCCGCCTTCTACCAACAGGACGCGCTGTTTTACGATAATAGGATCGATTTGCGATATGTTCGACGGTCCTGGGACACAGTGACCACCACAACAAGTGACTCTCCTGAAGAACTCTGTCTCCTTCAGGCGATGTTTTCTTCCCCAAGATTCCCACCAAATAGTAAAATATGATAATTCTTGAACTATCTCAGATTCAGATTTTTTTTCTCGGATTTGCCAACCACTCAGTCAAAAAATGTAAGCCTGAACTCCGCGTGTTTCCCTGTTGGGCCTCTTGAACGTTATCACAGGGCCAGGCGAGGGTCGACGTCTTCCTTACCTCTCTGTTGTGTCTGGGTCAGTCGTCGTGCTGGTCTACTACACCACCTTACGCTCCTGTCACACATCTTGTTCTGTTTATAACTACGACAGCATATATCATCAGCTCCCCGCCACCAATGTTTACAGTGTGGAAAGTCAACAGTAGAGTGTAAAACTTATATTAAATTTTGACTTAATACGGATGACCCTCCAGGATATATTTATTTCTCTTTCATTTTTTCGTTCCTTATCGGTGCATCTGTTACCTGTTGTTAGCTCTTTATGTATATTGAAGTTAGGATAAATGTGGTTACTCCTCCTCCTCCTCCACACTTACTACTGAACCACCTCTAACTACCCCCTCCCCTTCCCTCTACTCGCCACCAACTTCCTCCTCCAACAATAACCACCACCAACCAACTAGTCTCAGGAGGCGCCAACCTTCCTCCATCTTACCATCTTCGTCAACTCAGCACCCCCTTCCTTCTCCCTCAGTCGCCTGGCTCTGATTGCTTCCACAGGTGAGGATCATTAGCCTGTGACCTTCCAGCCAACATTAATGTCACTTCTGGCTGTTTACAAACACTGATAACTCTCAAAGTATCTTACGGAGTCCTCCACGATTATGTCAGCAACTAATGATATAACCACCCAAATGTAGATAAAGTATATACATATAAATAATATATCTGTTTATATGTATATTGTCTATAGTCCAGCAGGGAGCCGTTTATGTTTTAGGTATTATTAGTTAAAGTTACTGGCAGCGAAGGAGGACGTGTCAGAGTGAACATTTACTTGAAACGCTGCGTGTATGTTGACGACTAGTGGAAGTAGGGGGGGTGAGGGTGTGTTGGGAGGGGTGAGGGTGTGTAAGGGAGGGGTGAGGGTGTGTTGGGAGGGGTGAGGGTGTGTAAGGGAGGGGTGAGGGTGTATGAGGGAGGGGTGGGGGTGTGTTGGGAGGGTGTGGGTGTGTTGAGAGGAGAGAGGGTGAGGGTGCGTGGGTAGGAAGAGATAGAGGAACAGGGAGGATGTGGCAGGGTGGGAAGGGAAGAGGTGAGGATATAGGTCGGAGGTAAAGGTGGGAGGGGGGAGGAGTAACGTGGGTGATGATTAATGTGTTGGTGGAGTGGGTGTTGTGGGTGGCGAGGGTGTGTGGGGCGGGGTGGTGTGGGGAGGATGCTGACCACCACAAAGTCTGGCCTCAGCTCCGAGTTTTTCGCAAGAGGAAGAAGGGCAGGAGCGGGGAGGTGTTTACCCTGCCTCGGTGACACGTGGGGCTGGATTCCTGTGCTGCGTAGAAGACGAGGGGCAGGGAGGTGTAGTACTCGTGGTACCACAACCACCACCACACACGCAACACTAACACCACCACAAGCGCCACAAACACCACATCCAACACCATCGCCGCAAACACCACCACAAACACGACCACAAACATCAACACCAGCGCCACAAACACCACCACCACAAAAACCAACACCACCACCACCACTACCACAAACACGACCACAAACACCAACACCAGCGCCACAAACACCACCACCACCACCACAACAAATACCAACACCGGCGCCACAAACACCACCACCGGGCCGAGCAAGACTTGACACCCTAGATAGCGGTGTCACACAACTATAAGAAAAGTTCGTAAACACGCAAGTTACTGATGTATTCAAGCCTCTGGTTATGCAAGGTCAACCCCCCCGGGGGTGACCTGATTAGTGGGGTCAGGAGGGGTCACAGCCCACGTTGACATGGCTGAGGAGGGGGGAGGAGATTCTTTGTGTGTAGGTGTGTGTAACCATGTCGTCAGTCTGTACCTGTTATGTATTATAGTGTTATAAGAAGATAACCACACAGCGCATAATTACAGGTGAGATGGACCCCCTGCCCTAACCTGAACCATCATAAATTGGGCCCAGTAGATTTTAGGTCCATTAGGTGTTTGTCATATTAGGATCGGTGCTAATTTATACTGGGGTTTATTACTAAACAGTATACAGGTTGGATGGATATATGAGCAATGGGGGTTGGGTGTAAACGGGGCTCTTTAGTAGGGGCCAATAGCCCCGCTGCAGTTTCCTCCGTTCTTATGTACTGAGGCCCATTAATACTAATGCCCAGCAATACGGTGACCAATTAATAATGGGTACCACTGGTATTGGGGTCCACTGGTACTGAGTCCATTAGAACTGGGATCTATTAGAAATGGGGATCAATAGCTCTGGAGCCATTAGTACCGGGGCCCATTGGCACTGGGGCCAATAGGACTGGAACACATTAGTTCTAGGGTCCATTAATCCTGGGGCCCACCTGACCAGTTAATAGACAGTACATTAAATATATCAATAATAAGATTCAAAACATAAATATTTACTTACATGTTCCTTGAAAGTTGCCAGTTATAAAAGTCACCCATTCATCATTAATTCTATTATACTGTATTTATTATAAGAATATATTATGAAATATATTGAGATAAATAAATTATTGGAATAATTTATGAGCTATATGAAGATGAATGAATTATTGGACTAAAATAGGAATTATATATGAGGATTAACAAACGGAGGTGAATATTTTATTTGTTATTAGTTCTTATTAATTTAATAATTAAATGTTATTCGTTTGTATTCAAATATTTCTTATTATAACTGTATTGTTATTCGTATTCACGAAAAATTAAGTATTTGAAGTGAGATTAATATTCACGTGACCTCGGTGGGAAGAAACCGTCTACCTGGGAATGGTGTTAGTGGCATGTAACTCCGACATTGTCCAAGGTGATGCTGGGATGACAACAGCAGGACCTAGAGTAGAGTCACTGGTCACATACTATAAGGAACTCTGGCTCAATGGCTTATTCTCTCTCCCTCTGTGGAACCAGTACGACGATAACACCAGAACTAACCAAGTAGCGGAGGAATGCCTTAGTCGGCTGAATAAAGCAATTGGCAAGCTCCACCCTAATGCGTATGAGCTGAGTTTAATACACAAGAATGAACGAGCAGAAACTCACCGTGTTCTACAATGAGCTCGTTTGGGTGCAGCTCCACCCCGACCCAGAAAGAAGTACCACAAGATGGATGATCGTCCTCTTCGCTTACGTGAATTTTACAAATCTGATGACATGACAACCGAGGAACTCCTGGCCTGTGTGCGTCATATGGTAGTACATCATTATTAGTAGAATTTAGATATAATTATACAGGATGTCAGTTTGTTGTACTGCTAAATTATTGATAGAAATAACATTGTATTTTCTATTCCTAATAGAATTGATGATGTATTTTACCTTAATAATATAATATCCTAATAGAATTTATGCTGTATTTTGTTATTTCTAACATAAATCATAATGCATTCCTATATTAACACATTATTTCTCATAGCATCTGTGATGGATGGACAATTTTTAGCTATAATCGTCCAAACGGAAGAAACCGTCAATCTGGAATTCGTCTTAGTGACGCGTAATCTTCTGGGCAGTCCTGTTTACGCCCAACCCCTTTCGCTCATATATCCACCCAACCTATATTTGAAGCTCATTCACTGCACTATTTCCAAACCAATGGTTACCTATCTCTCGCCAAAATCTAAAGTTGTCTAATTTTAAACCATTGCTGCAAGTTCGTTCCTCGTTGGATAATTTAAGTACAGGGTACCTTTGTTACATCACCTTTGTTTAACCCTGACTTCCATTTATACACCTCGTTCATATCACCCCTCACTCCACGTCTCTCGAGAGAGTGCAAATTCAGACGCTTTTATCTGCCCTTCTACTTAAGGTTCCTATTGCCCAGGATAGTCTTGTCATCCTCCTCTGTATGTTTTTTGGGGGAAATCGATATTAATTTTATAGTATGGTGACCAGAACTGAACCGCGTAATCCAAGTGGGGGTCTCACATACACGAGATATAGTTTTAGGATAACTTCGCTAGTCTTTAACTAACACTCATTTGTATGAACCAGTACCTAGTTAACCTTGTTTTAAGCAAATATACATTATTTTCTCAGGCTAAGATTCCTACTTATCATTACCCCTAATTTTCACAGTCGGATTTCTCTATAACAACGTTTTTCATCTGATATCTGGTTTACCTGTTTACGTCGCCTAGACTAAGTACTTGGCATTCTTCCACGTTTTATTATCTGCCATTTTTCAGACCATGAGAAACATTTGTGTAATTCTTCCTGTAAATTTTCGGAGTCCTCGTCAGATTTATTTACACGCCCTGTTTTAGTGTCGTCAGCAAATTTACTTATGTCGTTGTCTACTCCTATATCTATGTCGTGTATGTATATAATAAATAATAACGGTTCAGGTACTAAGTCTTGGGGTACTCCACTAGTGATGTTACCCCAGACAGCTTTTGTGCCATTAATGCTGACTCTGATTCCTGTCTGTTAATCATATCCTAATCCAATTTAGAACCTTGCCCCCAATCCCATGTACCTCCACTTTACGTATTAGTCTTTCACGGGGGACCCTGTCGAAGGCTTTGGTAAAGTCGAGTTAAACCACACCATAATAGTGTCCGTCGTCCACTGATTCGAAAACAGATGAAAAGAATGATAATAGATTTGTCAGACATGAATGCCCACTTGTGAAGCCATTGGGCCAAAAGGCCTGTTGCAGTTTCCTCCATTCTTATATTCTTATTTGTGCTTCTCCATGTGATTTCGAATTAAGTATGAAATTATTGCTTCCAGCAATTTGCCTACAATTGATGGTTAACTGATTGGACGGTAGTTAGAGAATAGTGATCTATCTCCCTTCTTGAAAATCGGTATCACAGTCGCTATCCTCCAGGATTCTTTTACCTGACCGCTCTTTAATAACATGTTAAACAAGTTTGCTAAGATCATACTAAGCTCTTCCTTACATTCCCTTACTACTCTGGCAAATATCTCATCTGGACCTGGTGACTAATAGGTTTTAGTCTATTGTTTGCTAATATCCTTACTGGTCACTTCTAACTCGCTTAATCTTAATTCCATTATCTCTGTACACAGTTGGTGCAGTACTTCAGGTATCATGTTTACACTTTCGGTTTTGAAACTGATGAAAAATACCCGTTCAGATTACAGCGTATTTCTCCGCCGTTATCAGTCAGCTCGCCGGTATGTGGCTGTAGTGGTCCAATCTTGTCTCGTGGTTTAGTTTGGAACACTTGGGATCTGTCTCCGCCTCTCTTGCTACTTTTACTTCATAATGTCTCTGTTTTTCTTATATCTTCCCTGACCCTTCTGGTTAATTCATTAAAATAATTCTGAACTTCATATATCATACAAATATTTGTTTTCTATATTCGAATTAATTTATATTTTCAGGAAAGGAAGAATAAACATCAACAGATTAATATTCACTAAAAGAAAAATTAGAAAATAAATTGACATCAAATTACGTCAGCATATTTTGAGAGGAGTTACCGTGAACCTCTATTCTCTTACAGTAATTAAAGTTCACAACAGTTGCCAAGAAGCTGAGTTTTGTAGAATTTTACATTACTTTTGTAGAGGTTAACAAATTAATCTACTTAAACTCCACGAAGTTTATTCTGTCCTATTTAACTTCTTCCATCTAATTTAACTTTTGTCTAATTTAACTTAATCTAACATATTTAACTAATTCCATCTAATTTATTTATTTTATTTAACTTAATCTAACATATTTAATCTATTCCACCCTATTTAACTTTATCTTATCTAAAACTAATCCTCTTTTTATCATACCTGGATTAAACCTAACCTACTCTACCCTACTTAACCTAAAGCTAACTGGTTATATCTTAGCTAAATGAACTTAACTTTAATTATGTTAATCTAACCTAACCTAACCTAACCCACCTTGTTACCCTAATTTAAACCTCAATTATCTTAACTAAAACCTAAACCAACCTTCACTATCTTATTATCTTATTAAAACTATCAAAGGAACAATCACCACAAAGCATACCCGCATTAAAGTGGATTATGAGTTTAGCCGTCCAGGTACGCAAAAAAATCGTATGGCATTTTAGTACTGATTAATATGCACTAATGGCGTAAATGTATCGGTAAGATAGATATGTGAATATAGTTTATGATATCGGATAAGACACAGATACGCATTTATGACGAATGGTATCGGGAAGACAGAAATGCAATTATGGCGTATGGTATCGGGAAGACATAGATACGCATTTATGACATGATATCGGGAAGACATAGATACGCATTTATGACATGATATCGGTTAGACATAGATACGAATTTATGACTTGTGATATGGCGAAGGAATCATAAAGTGAGTTACGATAATATACAATAAAAAACAATCGATGTATTATGTACACTCAAAAAACTACCTGTACTTGGGGTGAACGATGACTCCCAGAATGAACACTGTGACTCCTGTTGTCTTGGTAGGGTTGTCAAAATCCTTCATCAGTTGTGTCATATTTTTTCAACACAATTTTGTTTAGATAGTTTTTGAGTGATTGTGCATGGATGGAAAATTAAAGGGATATTTACACCCAAAGGACTTAGCTATATGTGTGACGGTGGGGTGATGGTGATAGTGAAGATGAAGGTCGCTGGTGATAATTTAGACAATAGATGTAAGAATTAGAGTTCATTAGTCGGATTACCTGACTTGTTTTACCTGAAGACTAGCCACTCTAAGGTTAACCTACCCTAACTTAAGGCGAACATGACCTACCCTAGCCTAACTTAAGGCGAATGTAACCTAACCTAACATAATGCTAACGTAAACCGAACCTAACGCTAACCTAACGTAACCTAACTTAACGCTAACGTAAACGTAAAGTAACCTAACCAAGCCAAAACTAACTTAGCGCTAACCTAACCTAACCTTACCTTCATTTTTTCTCTCCTGAATATACTATAAAGCAACATTCTTCTCCACTTACGCTAATTTTTACCTGTCCATCAATCATAACGTAACACCTTCTCTCCCTTCCCTCCCCCACCTTCCCCCTTCCCCTTCCCTTCCCCCCCCTCTCTCTCCCACCTACCCTTCCCACCCCCATTCTACGAAATATCTACATTAATTACTAAATAAAAACAGAAACAAAAATTGATTACCTGAAGAATCTCCACCTTACCTTAATTCACCTCAAGGTTAACCACCCTAACCAAACCAAACCTCCTCCTCCAAATAGTGTTAGGTTTGGTTAGGTTAGGTTAGGTTAGGTTAGGTTTGGTTAGGTTTGGTTAGGTTAGGTTTGGTTTGGTTAGGTTAGGTTTGGTTAGGTTTGGTTAGGTTAGGTTTGGTTAGGTTAGGTTTGGTTAGGTTATGGTTAGGTTAGGTTTGGTTAGGTTAGGTTTGGTTAGGTTTGGTTAGGTTAGGTTTGGTTAGGTTAGCTGGGGTAATAGGTTAATACACAAGGCATGACTATTTAGCTTCATGAGTATTTTAGGTTAATGGTTTTTATTTGAGTGATGGAGAAAGACCAATAAGAATCGTCCTAGAGAACTAACTGACCACCTGATTGGCTACTGAGCTGTGCCTCTAGGTGTTAGATTCTGGCTAATATTTATTAACCCGAGAGAAATTCCTGCCTCCTAAAGGGTTAAAAAAAATAATAAAAGAAATGTAGAATAAATTATGAATGAGAGACAGAAGAAGATAAAGAATTAGACAAAAATAAACAGGAAATAGTAATGAAGAATATAATACAAGGAAGAGAAATAATAACGATATATAAGGTAATTAAATGATTGAATTATGGAGCCAAAATATATGATAAATAAGACATAGACAAAATATAATAAATTACCGGAGATAAAGTAATGGAATGTAATAATAATAATAATAATAATAATAATAATATAATGAGTAAAATTAAACGAAAAACTAAAAAAAAATGATATAGACAAAAATAAAAAGGAATGAATAAATTAATGAATAAAGACATATATACAAATAATAAATGAATAATAAAGAAAATAAAAGATAAACAAATAAGTAAATAATATAACAGAGAGAGAGAGAGATAACAAGAATGAGAGACGGGAATAGATAGGTAGGAAGAGAGAGAGAAAGATAAAGATATAATTATATAATCAGTGTAAAATTGATAACCACACAAAGACAACAAGAGAAGAAGATAAAGAAGAAGAGAGAGAGAGAGAGATAAACAGAAAGACAGACACACAGAACAGGTGAAAATTACCTTATGAGAAAGAGAGGCAGAGATAGAGAAAGAATGAGAGAGAGAGAGAGAGAGGGGGGGGGAGATGGAAGAGAGAGAAAGAGAGAGAAATACACTTAGAGAAAGAGAGAAAATAAGACAGAAGGGAGGGGAGGTAAGTGTGCGACAGGGTAACACGTGTGCGTCTCTTACCGTCATGGGACAGCAACTCTCGCATCGCCACCATCTCCACCGCCGCCGTGACCGTCACACCTGTCCTCACCACTGGCCGGCCGCCCGTACACTGCCGCATGCTCTCTGCTACTCACTCTCGCACTCACACACACACACACACGCACACACACGTACACATACACACGCATACACACATACACACACACACACACACACACACACACACACACACACACACACACACGCACACACACACATGCACACATCCACAGACACACATACACAGACACACAGGCACAGGTAGTAGTAGTAGTAGTGGTGGTGGTGGTGGTGGTGGTAGTTATAGGGGGCGGGGCCAAGCTGAGTGGGTGGGTGGGCGGGTGTTTTGACGGCAACGGTGGGGTGGGTTGGGTGGGGGTGAGGGAGGCGGGTGTTATGACGGCTGCAGTTGGTGGGGTGGGGTGAGGGTGGGATAGACGAGAGTGGGAGAGGAGGAAGGGGGTAGGAATGGTAGAAACAGGAGGAAAAGGGGCGAATAAAAGTGCAGCGGGGAAGGGGAGGGAAAAGGGGGAAGGAAGCAAGAAGGGAAAGTGCAAGGGGAAAGGGAAGGGGAGAGGGGAGGGGAAGAAGGGATGGGGAGAGCTCGTATGTTGTTGTTTTGGGTAAGAACGTGCTCTTAGGGGGAAAATACTGAGGTCAATTTTAGCGTCTCTCTCTCTCTCTCTCTCTCTCTCTCTCTCTCTCTCTCTCTCTCTCTCTCTCTCTCTCTCCCCTTCACTATTTTTCAAACAGCGAGAAACAGACAGACAGACAGACAGACAGACAGACAGGCACAAAGTGACAAGGCAGATTTACAAAAGAGAGAGAGAGAGAGAGAGAGAGAGAGAGATTTGTTTTCTTCTCTCCTTATCTTCTCAAGTATTTACATAGTTGTTAGTTAATTAAGATAAAAGTTTTAGGTGAACAAGATGTGTGTGTGTGTTGTGGCGACCTGTGGTGTAATGGACAAC